>AZLU01000066.1:55711-200430 GCA_002224055.1 Pezizomycotina sp. ARF18 | reverse complement strand
GAAACCCATGCGCAGAGCAGTAATGTAGAGACTTTCGGCTTCCTCGTACGCATCGTCGGAATTTACCACCTTTGGCTGGCCGTCCGGATCGTGAATATCAACGGGAGCGGTGACCTCGTACGCAGTATCGCCACCTGTTCCTCCAGATATCCTACGGATACGACACCAGTCTTCTCGGATTTCGGATCGTTCAGCAGATCAACCGCAGCTCGACGGCATCGCACCCCACAGTAACCTCCTCGATAACATCCTTGGCCTCGCTCAGGTCCGGATAAGTAAGCGCAACAAAGAATGACGACTTCTTCTGCTTCACTACTTCTAACGACTTGTTCGTCCCCTAACCATGGAAAGGAACCTCGAAAAGTCTGCTTGTAGTATATCTACGTTTCCGGATTCGATTACCGGACTGTAGTATTGGAAGTTACTGCATTCCGTGAACCAACCCTCGCGCCGCTTCCAGACGCCCATCATGTCCTCTACGTAGGCAGGTCTCGTCCTGTCGACCTGGAGGAATTCCATGACCTTTTCGATGTCGCGGTGGACGTGTATGACGATCCCACCTTTTGCGCAGTAAGCCTTAAGAAGTTCTCGAGCCTTAGGTATCTCTACAATCCCGCCTCCGCACGCGAACACGCGGCCGGTAGGGTGCTCTTTGATCTGGCTCTCGAACAGCTCGAGCTCGTCTGCGCGGAACCCTTCCCATCCAGTCGCGGCGATGATTTCCGGGATCGTCTTCCCGGATACTTCCTCCAGCAGCGTATCGAGGTCGACCAAGGGAATGTTAAGGATTTTAGCAGCCCATTTCCCATCGTGGTCTTACGGCTCCTCGCATTCCGATCAGTATGATCGAAGCGTTGTTGACGGCGTGCGATTTCGCAGCCTTGATGGTCTCATCCCTGGTGTCGACACCCTTCAGCGGCACCTTGAAGGAGTTCGAAAGAACGTCCCACCAGCTCGGCCACGTCTTTTCCACGCATTTCTTATCCTGCAGCATGACGGGATCCGCCAGGGCCGTACCCAGGACGCTGAAGCTCATGGCAACCCTGTGGTCGTCGTAGCAGTGAACGCCCTCGGACGGCGCCTTGAGCGAAGAAATAGGCTTGCCGTGGATCTCGATACCGTCCTCGAGTTCGCCGCAGGTTACGGCAAACTTGCCCAGCTCCGTAACCATCGCAGCTATCCTGTTGCACTCCTTAACCCTCTGGTTCGCGATACCCGTTATTCTCGTCGTTCCGGATGCAACGGCCGCTAGGACCGAAGCGGTAAGGAAAGCGTCCGTCATAGGTTCCATGTCAACCTCCGGCAAACCCTTCAGCTGGCCGACCGGTGGTCCCTGAACTGTCGTCGAGTTATCCGTCTGCTCGACGGTGCATCCCATGGGCCGTAGGACATCCTCCGCAAACCTCGCATCACCTTGCAGCGATTTGGAACCGATGTTGGGTATCGTGCACTTCGTCCCCAGCGCGGCCGCGAGGGCTAGAGGATACGTGGCAGAGCTAGCGTCGCTTTCCACGGTATACTCAGCCGGGTTCTTGTAAACCGCCTTTGGAATGTGGTACGTGTGCTCTTCCGTATCGGATTTAGTCACCCGGACGCCGAAGGTTGCCATCATGCTGATTGTCATATCGATGTACAGCTGCGAGATTGGCTTCCCTCCCACGAGCGATAACGTGACGGGAGTCTTCGCGTACGGAGCACACATAAGGATCGAGGAGACGTATTGCGAAGAAATGGTTGCGGCAAGCTCGATCTTTCCTCCTTTGAGGCCCGTCGCAGCAGAGACATGCAAAGGAAGACAGCCTTGATTCTCCAGATACTTAATTGAAGAGCCGTTCGTCTCAAGAGCTTCAACAAGCGGACCAATGGGTCGCTGCTTCATCCTTGCATTCCCTGTCAGGATAACAGAGTCGGAGTGGTTCGTTGCCGTAATTAATGTTGCAGCTGTGGTGAGGAACCTCGCAGCAGTGCCCGCATTTCCAAGGTACAGCTCATCCTTGCAAGCTTCGAGACAGCCTCCATTACCATTTACAAGTAGCGTATCGCCGTCGTCTTCGTACGAGTAAGTGATACCTTTCAGCTTGCTCAGAGCGGTCAGCATGTACTCCGTATCATCAGAGTGCAGCAGGTTCTTGATACGACAGGGGCCGTTGCCTAGAGCAGCTAGTATCAAAGCTCGGTTCGATATCGATTTCGAACCGGGAGGAACGATATCGAGATGTTCAACCTTTGACGTTGCGTTACCGATCTCCACGCCTGGAGATAAAATAACCCTCAATTGATCATCCGAAACCGACGACGCTTTCTTTTCGTGCGTCCGCCCGATGCCCGATAGCAAAACAACCTTTTTCTGCGCACCGAGGTTCTTCTTATCCACCGCCATAATCTCTATCAGTTTATCCGTCAAGCACACTTTCCCTCCCGAAAGCGTCTGAACCCGCTTGTCCTCTAATATCGTTGGGAGACCGTAGCTGGCAATACATTTCGATAACCGTGCGACGGCTTGCGGCTTGAGATTCCCAAGTAACGCGACAGCTCGGCTTCGAGAACCATGCCGATGGCAACGCATTCGCCGTGCAGCAGCTGCGGCGTAAGTATCGCTTCAATGGCATGACCGATCGAATGGCCAAAGTTCAGCAGGTTACGCAGACCACCCTCCCTCTCATCGCTAGATACTACGTGCGCTTTAACAGAAGCAGAGCCAACGACTATTCTATGGAGTATATGTTTGATGCTGTAAAGGCGTCCGTGCTCTGAATAAATCCGGGAGATTCAATATAAATTAGCTGGACGGCTACAAAATAATATACCAAATTCCTGCAAGTTCTCACCTTTAGAAGCCGAACTGTCTGATTTTATAGCATCGAGTATAACATCTGCATTCTTCTCCAGGCTCGCAAATTCCTCTTCGTTCCATATCGCAGCAGTCTAATATGCAGTTGAACGCAGTTAGCTTCCAATTAAATCTAAAGTATTGTAAATCGCAAAAACTCCGTGCAACGTAACCAATTGAAACCAATTGGAAGTTTCAGATGATTAAAAATCAATATTCCCCTCTGTTATTGAGCAAAATGCATACCTTAACGACCTCCGCCATCCCGTTCACAAACTCCCTCTCCGGCAACGTCTCCAAAAAGCCAGATCGATGAAATCCTCTCGGGTTGCCAAAGCACCCGATCAAATTCTTCCCTTCGGCGTATCGATTGCTGTTTTTCCCCGATCGAAGAATCGACCATGGCGAGTAACGTCGTCGGCACCTGCACGAACCTAATACCCCTCATGAACGTCGCGGCCACGAACCCGATCATGTCGCCGATCACTCCGCCGCCCAGTGCTACGATTACCGTATCCCTCGTGCATTGGTGGGACAGCATCCAGTCTTCGATTTTCATCTTCGTGGCGCGGGATTTGGATTGCTCGCCGGGGGCGATCGTGTACTCTAGTAAGCGAGGCGGTGGTGTCAAGGTTTTCGAGCCGGAAGAGACGTGGGAATTGAAGCTCTCGCGAAAGCGGGGAGGTAGATCGGCGCGAGGTTAGTGTCGGTGATGACGATGTAAGTCGAGGAGACGATGTTCGTCAGGATGTCCGACGCGATGTAGGTTTGCAGCAGGCCGTAGCCCACATGATGCTCTCTTTACCTAAGATTGGGATCTTGTGGGGGCTTCTTCTCCGCTGCGCCCGACCGTTGAGATTGATTGTGCCGGCATAATTTGCTCCTAATTGAACCAAAAAAAAAAAAAAAAAAAAAAAATGGAGGAATTGAAGCTTTGAAAAATGAGAAAAAGAGAAGAACGAGAGGAAAGAACTGAAAGAGCTTTTATGGAACTTCACACGTCAACTATTTGGAGAGGAGAAAGGAAACACATACATATACAGGAATGGAGAAGGATATAAAACCGCACAGTAAAAAATTTCCACTTGTAACTCCGGTGCGGCCAAAGCCCAAGCTCTCCTTCTTTCTTGCCAGACCACTCACTGCCTTGGCCTTGGGGGCTGTCACTGGCTGCATGAGAAAATATACACATGCAGAATAATAGTGTGAAATGTTTTACAGTGAGCGGAGGTGGGAACTTGCAACGGCAAATTATTTCCCGGTCATAGAGCAGGGCAGAGCTATCTGGTAAATTTAAGCTGTAGGTAGCGATCGATATCGAGGTAGTATACATGCGAAAGCTGAAAAAAAAAAAGGCTGAGTTGAGTGAGTACTCAGCACACAAAAGGGAAAAAAAAAAAAAAACACCACGAGAAAAGAGGATCGCCACCACTAAGTAGGGCTATAAACTCATTCAGTAGGGTTAGGCAGTATTTATTATTCACTGACTTCTTTTGATTCCGGATTCTCAACGGAAATGTTCTGCTCCTTCGTAAGGCTGGCAAAAATGTCTAGATCCGAGAAAAAAGCCATGTGAGGGAGCCCTCCCCAAGTAAGTTTGATATATATTTTACCGTTATCAGCCGACATCGGGCGAATGGGAGCCTTTTCCTACTTGTAAGTTCTTGGAGAGGAAGGGAACAGCTTTACGGAAGAACTTCCCAATCGAATTAGTAAAGGAGAGAGGTAAATATCGCGCACGTAGCAATACAATAATAACAGGTGTTCTGACGAGAAGAAAAAAAAAAGAAAAAAAAAAAACGAAGTAGCAGATGTCGTAGAACGAAAGCCCGTTTCACAGATCGGAATTATTAATCGTGGAGCTTTTATATATATTATTCGATTAAATAGAATAATAAATTTCATGGGTGTATCTTGCTGAATTTATTGTATATATACGAAGAAGTTCTTATAAAAGTCATGATGTCATGATGTTCGTTTTCTAAGGACACGAAATTATACAGCCACTACAAATGATTCCAAAGTGCTTATTCTCTTCAAACTCCCTGAATTTTAGCCTGCCTTTCACGTTGCGTCTTTTAGTCCGTTAAAATCCCTTCGAGGTCAGCTCGTATTAATGGGCTAAAGTACTAGCAATAATAGTATCTTATTCTAAGCATATGATTATCGGGTTTCTCGCATTATATCGCTTGCAAGCCTTCTCAAGTTGAAAGAAATAGTGAAGCATGGCGTGCTTTCTACTCGCAAGGCGACCACGGAGGAAGAAAAGGTATCCAAAACCCTCTCCGCTTGTCTCGTACCCAGACTCTTTACTAGTAAACTAGGGAGACGCAGGGCCAAAATTAATTACTGAGGCTGGGTACGAGACAACCTCTCCGCTGTTTCTAAAGCTTTTAAAGCATGATAGTACATTATTCAAGAAAAGTGTTAATAACACAGCTTACACGAAAAAAAAATACTATTATACTAAAAAAAAAAAAAAAAAAAAAAAAAAAAAAAAAGAGAGTAGAGCAGGTGACGATGCTTCTTCGTGAGACGTATCACGTAGCTATCTATCTGTGACATAGTATCGAGTACACCCACAACATCCTTTTGTCAGTTGAGCTCCAATGACTGAGCTTGAAAGGAGCAAAAAAAAATTTTTTTTTTTCTTTCTTCTCGTATCAGAATACCCAAGTAGTCCTTTCAGAGGGGCTAGAGTCAAGATCTGCTACAGATTCGAGGTGCGGAAATAGACGCGACATCCTATAACAATAACAATAATAACAATAGTAAGCAATGTCGCGTTCACTCTCAGATCACGATCTCAATTGTAACAACGGCAGCAGTTCATATCGCGTAATTCAAGAGTACAACTTTATTTGTGTTTCAGAACCATGTCCATTGAAGATTTATAAAAAAAAAAAAAAAGAAAAAAAAGTATTGTACAAAAGCCCAAACGCGTTCCCTTTTTAATCAAGATTGGGGAAAGAAAAAGACAAATAAACCATTCCATGTCCATTATAATGATTTGATGAATGTAGAACAAAGAGTTTAAAAACAATGAACGCCCCATGATAAGACAACCACGTAAAGACCAAATATGATAAAGTTCCACCGCTTAACCACCGAAACCGTAGAGAGTGCGACCTTGGCGCTTGAGGGCGTAGACGACGTCGAGGGAGGTGACCGTCTTCCTCTTGGCGTGTTCGGTGTAGGTGACTGCATCACGGATGACCCCTCGAGGAAGGTCTTCAGGACACCACGGGTCTCTTCGTAGATCACTGTAGGAGGAAGGAATGTTAATCGTGTTTTGATGGTGATAAAGATGGAAGACTTTGAATATATATATATATATATATATTGTTACTTACTGGCAGAGATACGCTTGACACCACCACGACGGGCGAGACGGCGGATAGCAAGGCTTGGTGATACCCTGAATGTTTGTGCGAAGGATCTTCCTGTGGCGCTTGGCACCACCTTTCCAAGACCCTTACCACCTTTTCCGCGGCCAGACATGATTTATTTGAAGATGTAGGAGAGAAGAGAGAAGTGTTTTTTGTTTTGTGAAGTCGCGTAGGACCTTTTTAGTGTAGGTTTATTTTTTAGTGTTTGGAGTGGTAGATTATTTGTGGATGTTGTTAAGAAAGAGAAGAAAAAAGAGGAAGGGTGTGGAGGGGGGAATGGATAGCTTTGTTTTCTGGGGGTTCGCGTCAAGGGCGAGCTAGATCACTACTTTCAGAATAAAAATAAAAAAGCGGCAAAAATAATAAAATATAATTCTAAGCAAATAATTAATTCCCCTTGTCAGCTGGATCAGAGAGAAAAAAAAAGAAGTGTGGGTGTGCCCTGCTCTGCTCTTTCCCTATCTGCTAACGGATTTTGATTCCCACAAGTCAGTTGCCTTATTTCCCTTCTCCTTCTTCCTCTACCTTGTTTGTTAGAATACTTTGGGACAACTTTAGTGAAAACTAGCTTAAGCCTGTAAGAAGATGCAGCCGACGTGTATCCAACCGAAATGCGAGGGAAAAAATTTTTTTATAAAGTTTTTTTTTTTTTTTTCTTTTTTTTTACTTTATTATATTATTTTTGTTAATTTATTTCGATTATTTTCATTCTATCTGCATTTTTGTGTCATGTTTTGCTGTATAGTTGGCGCGTTTTTTACGTGTATTTTTTAATAATATAATAAATAAAATAAATAAATAAATAAATAATAATTTATTTATTTATTTTCTTTTGTATGCAGTTGCGTGCGTCATATCTTTCCTTTTCCCCAAGGGAATATTCTTTATTTTCTTTTCTTTGCAAGGGCAGGGCTAACGCTAAAAGTGCCCGATTAGGTTTAGCCCGTATTTTGGGGCGCTCAAATCTCCCACACCAAGCACTCTGTTGTTTTTCAGGATAATACTGTGATTTTTCCACACATTTTGCCCCAGGAAAAAGTGCTGGATTTGAGCACTTTTTCTGGAGGAAATTGTTGTGGAAAACTGAATGCAAAATCGATCGGAAATATTATAATTTCTTATTCCGCCCAACGGATAAAGAAAATAAAATACTTATTTATTATTTTTCTTATTTGCCGCCAACCCCCCGTATCCTTCCTTAATAGAGTAATTCTCAGTCCTAACACGAACGACAGTTAGTTAAAAGACAAAACAGCTGAGATTATTTTTATCCCCCTTTATTATTTATTATTATTTATTTATTTTATTATTTTCTTTTTATATTATTATTTTCTTTGCACACGCACACCACACACACACACACACACACCCCAAAATTACTCACCTAAATAAGGGAAGAATTTTTGGCAGGAAATGGCCACTTTTAGGACCCAAATCAAAAATTAAATTTGTATGGTAAAAAGTAAAAAACAAATAACTGATAGAGAAGAAAAAAAAAAAATTTTTTTTTATTGATCTCAGCGCACCAAGCCCAGCCACCTTTCCTACTATAAAACCCTTTCCCCCGTCCCCAACACGAATTTTTTTCTTCTCCATTACAATCATCCACAACAAAAAACATCCTTACTAAAAAAAAAAAAAAAAAAACCTACTCCTAAAAATAAACTTCACGACAACCAAAAAACTTCCCTACTTCTCAAAGTAATAAACAATGGCTCGCACTAAGCAAACCCCGCAAGTCCACTGGTGGCAAGGCCCCGTAAGCAGCTCGCTTCCAAGGCTGCCCGCAAATCTGCCCCGGCCTCCGGTGGTGTCAAGAAGCTCACAGTATAAGCCTGGTAAGTAACAAATAATCTTCTAGATTTTTTCTCTTTTTTTCTCTTCCCCCTTCAACAAGTTTTCTATCTTTTTAGATCTCGATCTAACATCTTTCGCTTCTCTCCTTTCAGGTACCGTCGCTCTCGTGAAATCCGTCGCTACCAGAAATCCACTGAGCTTCTCATCCGCAAGTTGCCGTTCCAGCGTCTTTCCGTGAAATTGCTCAGGACTTCAAGTCGGATCTCCGCTTCCAGTCTTCCGCCATCGTGCTCTTCGGTTTGTCTTTCCTCACTCTAAGATGATTCGTAATTTTTTTTTTTTTTGGACGCGTTTGACACGCAACTAACACGCCCTTTTCTTCAATAGGAATCGTCGAGGCCTACCTCGTCTCTCTCTTCGAAGACACCAACCTGTGCGCAATCCACGCCAAGCGTGTCACCATCCAGTCCAAGGACATCCAGCTCGCTCGCCGCCTCCGTGGTGAACGCTCATAGATAGTTCATTTTTTTATTTTTATTTTTACTTTTTCAAAAAAAAAAACATTAACGGGAATCTTTTCATTAATTGAATTTGGGGAACTCATGGGTCTTGTAACACTATCAGAGAATTTTAAAAAGAAAAGAGCCGTCTTATGAAACAACACCATCTCCTTAAGGGTTGTTTGTATTACGTTCTTTTTTTGTTACGAACCGCACTTCACAAATACTTGCCACTCATGTTTTCTGCTCATTAATAAAGGGGTTTGTCTTGTCTTTTCCTTTCCTGTTTTCCTTCCTCTCATGATACGGTTCTGGTTGTTTTTGTTTTTTTTCTTCTGGGATAGCACATTGTAACATACTACGTCGTTAACGGGTTCTTTTTTTTCACACTACTACACACTTTGGTTCCACTTTTATCGATGTGAAAGAAAAAAAAATTATGTGACGCAATGTTTCCAGTGCTTCCCTTGTCTTACTTTAATGCCACGAGCTCTTGACGCGTTCAACGCGGTAGCCTTCTATCTAGAAAATTAAATAACCTATTATGCTATAGACTTTGATATCGATATCCTTGACGTGAAGTGATTCGCGAGAGCTCTTGCTCGTCCTGTTATTTCCTTTTTCCTCCACTCTGTCGCGTCAGATGCTGCCCGCAGCTGTATAAGGGGCTACCTGCATGCATACACGTCCCGACTCCTGACGTAGAGCTTCAACGAACCGCCTTTACAATATTTCAATTCATTCTCGAACCAGAATTTTTTTTTTTTTACGTTTATTGCTTTTGTATATCGAGTCGTACAGCTCCCTTTTGAGCATATTTTGCCATTGTTTTTCCAATTCACGTATATCAAAACGGATTTCCAAAGCTAGTGCAAATGCTGGATACTAAAAACGCGAAATACACACTACTTGTTTCGACTTTATACATATACCAAAGGGGATTTTAAGATGAACAAAGACATGAAGTTGAAAAAGGAAATCTCTTGAAAGTTCCCGTTACTAGAAGTAGAAAGCCGGAAGAGTTATTGCTTGCTTGCGTACGAAAATAGAATATTCTACGACCAAAGAGACAAAGTATCGAAACGGCGACGAGACCGAAGAATGAGATGGAAAATCAAAAAAGAAAAAAATTTTGTAGCAAGCAGTAAAACGATTTTCACAAAGAGAAAAAGATGTTTTACAAATATCGAGAGCGCGAGAAACAAAAAAAAAAGACCCTTTGGAAATATAGTGAAGGGTTGAAAGGTGAAAAGTAAAATACGACGCGGAAGCTCTTTCATGGCAGCTCATATTGCAATCTCATATCTCTAGAATCACAATGGATTTATAAAAAAAAAAAAAAAAAAAAACAGGAACGAATGGAAGGAAAGAAAGGAAGGGAATTGTTGTTTCCCGGTTTTCTATTCCATCCCACCCCTTTCCAGAGTGTATAGATATACGGAGACGTTTAAATCGACGCTTCTTTCTCAATTCTCTCAGTTTCTAGTTAAGAGGGAAAAAAAAAAGGGGATGAGTTGAAAAAGCAAAGTAGAACTTTTCTATTTCCTTTTTAGAAACTGGGAATATTTCTCACCTACAAACTTCCTTGTAGCTTTACCAAAAGCTAGTATATATTATTTATTGGCGTATATCAAGCAGTGTTATACCGACGGGTCCGTTAAATAGGATTTAGAGATAACGTATATATACCGCTATTTTGCGAGAATTCTATTCAACTGAAAAGCTCCACCTTTAGGAGTCATGTGGATTTTTTCAGGAGGAAACGGTCGTCTCTTGGGCCGCCCTCTTCGGCCCGCGTTGAAAGAAAGTTGTGTTGGTTGAAGGAGCTCAGTTAAAAGTTTGAACTATCGTGCGTCTACTTAAGTCTCATCCGTCTCGGGGGATAAAAAAAGGTGGTTTTGGCGGAATTAAAAAAAAAAAAAAAAAAGCCCCTATCGTTCAGTCCAATCCTTGGATATATTGATATTCGGATATTTTCGAGCGTTTATGTTCAGTCAGGTCAGGGGAAGAGCTTAAAGAAAAGAGGAGCACGACGAAATATTCAGTTTTTTTTTTGTTCTTTGGCCCAGTGAAAGAACACTACGACGGGTGGTTAAGAAAACCGAAAGAAACGAAAAGAGTTATTACAAGGAATTGAAACAAAAAGAACCAAAAAAAAAAAAAAAAAAAAAAAAAACGAATATCAGTCTGGATCAGAAAAAATCGACTGTCACCTTGGAAGGATAATCAAACAATATCACGTGCAGGAGCAAGGAAGAACAATAAAAATATGAAGTCAGTAATGACAGTAATAATGTGATGAAGGTATTAAACGCACATGGGAGAAAAGAAGGAAAAAAGGGAAAAGTCATCGCGACAAAGCAAATCCGATGAATAATTGGGTCAAACCAAAAAAAAGAAGGACGAACATCCTGCAAGAGTTAAATACTTTTGGACTTTTTTTTTTCGTCATGGCAAAAAATTGGAGTACTGATAACTTTTTGTTGTTTCTTTGGTCACAAATGCCTTCCCTCGTCATGAGTAACGAAACCATATACTAAAATCAGTTTCCCAACTTTTTCATATAGGTGGATAGTAGTAATAAGAAACCCGTAATGGAAATGCTATTATTTTCGGCTCGCCATCTTTGTCTCAGATAGCTTCACTTCTTCACAACCTGTACCCTTTTGTTGTCTGTTTGTTTTTCTCTTCCGTTCTATGTAACTTAGGACTCCATCACGATTGTAATCGCCGTAGTATCTCCTGGACGGACTGGAAAGTAGCCTGCGCGCTCTCCTGTGGCGACATTGCCGTGGGGACATCGCCGTCGACGGTGGGAACCGAACGGCGGTGGCGATTGGAAGCTGTCGCTTGCCGTCGGGCTCGGTGCTGGAAAGACTGCCTCCTAAAAACGCAGGGTTTACGTGAGCACCGGAAGGTAGAGCTATGGGCATGTCGCCGCCACCGCCGCCCGGGACATCTGCATCGCTAAATCGGTGTGGAGGAGGGGGAACGGCAGCGGGGGGAGGCCGGAGAGTGGCGAGAGTTGCGGCCTGAACCCTCGTTCGGATTTGGGCTGCCAGCGTTTGCGTTGAAGTTTGAGTTCGCATTCGCTGTGGCGTTGGCAAGCTGAGTCATGACGGACAGAAAGTTCGGGCGTCAGGAAAGAAGCGGACTGCGAGAGAAGTAGCTTGCGAAGAAGGTTGTGAATTTTGAAGAAGATTGATCTTGCTGTCGTTGCTGCTGGTAGTCGGACGGATTGTAGTACCGGCTTGGATCTTGATAGTGAGCGGTGCTGGCTATCTTCTGGCTGATCGTAAATCATCCGTGAAGAAGCATCAGAATGCGCCCAAGAGCTGTTTCGACCCCTAAGCTGCCGCCGCCACCTCTGCCGCCTCGGGAATATTCGTGATTATGCTGTTGATGGTGGTAGTTCTGGTGGTGACCGCCTCTAGCTCCACGCTATTCCACCCTCGACCACCGCGCTGGTTGTAATTGCCCCCTGGAATCCTCCCCTGCCACCACGGTTTGAATTATTGTTTACTATTGTATTGGTTATTGCCAAAATGCCCGGAACGTATTATCCTCTCGACTGCTGCGTGCGCATTGGTTCTTTCGGGTGGATTGCCGTATTAATGGAACCATTCGTTCCCGAAGACAGTAAGTTTGCGGCCGGGTGAGCGGGACGTACGGCTCATCCAATTCTGCAGCCTCTCGCGGCCTCTTGTTGCCTGCGCCGTCTTTCTTGTTATGTTGAGCGTTTTCGCCTCCTTTCTAGCTTGCTTCTTTTTCCTCTTATACTCTGCCTCCGCTTCGTCATCGGACCACTCCTGCTCTTCCTCTTGAACTTCTTCGTCGTACAAATTGCTGGCATCGCTACCCTTAACCGCTTTTAATGCTTTCGTGAAAACAAAAGTGCTGTGCGAGGGAACGTAGAAAACCTCCTTTCCGATCTTCACACCGACTGACTCGATCTCTTCCTGGTCGTTAAACCTGACCGTATACAAGGGTTGCTCGACGCGACCTATCGTATCTTGCACCGTTCCTACGATAGATTTGTCCGGGAATACCAACAGTGACCCTTCGTTCAACACCTGATACTCGCCAGACACGGTCGCTTTGATGAGGACCAGGTTATCCACCATAGACTCAACAACACCGAGATGCGTGATCTCCGTGCCCTCCGCCAACTCTATGTTGGGTCGCGGCAACCTTACTTGATCTTCGGGACCTCATTCTTGGTCCGTAACCCACCCGTAGGCTTTTTACCCGCGGAACCGCCCCGTCCTCGTCTTCTGATCCCGCAGCGTCTTCCTCCATCAATCGCTTCGCTTCCTGCGATATAGAGTTGTACACTGCATCTTCGGCATCGCTGTCTTCCCCTTCCTCTTTCGCAGAGTTGTCATCGTCGCTATCGCTGTCGCTGCTGCTCGAGTCGCTGTCCGAATCCGAGTCGCTTGAATCGACGAGGAAGATTCCTCCGCGTTCGACGAATCCACTCCACTCCGGATCTCCGTTCTCCTCTTCCCCGTCGGGGCCGACGTTCCGTGCCAGCAGCGTGGGTCGTTCATTATTTGTTCGTTGCCATTCTGCTGCGCGTGCCCTCTTTTATTGGGCTGAATCAGCTGCAACGGTTCCGTTGCTAATGGGAATTACATCCTCTTTCTCCTCTTCCATTTTAAACCACAGATTCGACGGCTGGTTTGGCAGGAGTAGGGACGTCCTTCGGTGAGTAGGCGAGTACACCGAATCCCCCTCCCTCCTCCTTCTCTTCCTGCTTGATCGTCGCTATACCAGCGCCATCCTGCTGCTCTTCCCGCTGCTCCTCATTTTCAACCGCGGGAGGTTCTGTAACTGGCAAATATTCTACCGATATTGCCTGCGAAGGATCATCGAGGAGGAACAAAGCCAGGATGCTCGCCGCGGGTGTTCCAGCGTCGGTTGGAGGAGCAATCACGCCGTTTAGGTGGTGTCGTAGCGTAGGATTACTTGTGACCTCGGCCATCGGCTTCTGTACTCCTGCGCTGGAGCCTTTACTGTCTTCGGGGAAGATAGAGTCGGACGAATCCGAGGACGGCGTTGTAGTTTCACCAAGTCGAGGTTCTTTGCGGCGGTCGTGGGTGTATAACGTATCGATATCCATTTTTTGTTCTTTCTCCGGAGTAACGAGGATGTTTTAAAAGGATAAAAGGAAAAAAAAAAAAGGGAAAAAAACAAAGGGTATACTATACTATAAACTTTTATTTAATCTGAAAGCAATATAATATCATGACAGAAGAAGATAGAGAGAGTGATATGGAATAACGTCGTAGTTCGAAATTCCAAAGTGAAGAAATTTCAGTAGCGGGTTTTTTCTCTGCCTTTTTTTTTTTTACCAAACGGAAAAAAATTTTATTCGCCCGAAAGTAGGAAGTGCCCTTCTATACTTCTGCCCTTGTCTTATTTTCATTCACTCACGAGTCACGTATTATTATTGATTTCGGCTCCAAAAGATCGGCAAGTGGGACCTCCGCGACCCACTCATCTAACATCATCATTACATTCCATGTACTAAGTAGCTTATTTAAATCTTGAATTATTTGAATGGTAATGTTTTGAATATAGTCTTCTGACATTCAAATTGTTCCGCCAAGATGTATATATATAGATTTAACCTTCCATGGACATTGAAATACACCATAACTCCTCCATTCAATCCACCATATACGCCTCCTGTACTTTTAATCCGATCTCAACTGAATCCTTCCACCGAGTCATGTTTAGAGCTTGAGGTGGTATACAAAAGGAAGTGTTTGGATCTTTGACGAAATAAGATTATCACCTTGCCAATTGAGACCCGATTGCTCGAAAAATAAAAGACTATTGTATCAATCCAACGCTTTTACTGCTAAACTGGAGAAAAACAAAGGAAAAGACGATGTAAAACCAAGAACCTTGAAATAAACCGTGATACGTATGAAATTCTTTTTGAGATCGTAATACCTTTTCTGCTCCCTTTTCTTTACAACACTCTTTCCGTAATACCGGCTACTATATCGATTGAGCCATTCCCGAACACGAAAACCGTCGGCAATCCGAGCCGCTTCGACTGCTCCGAAGCTATCAGGATGGCATCCACGAGCTGCAAGAGCTTCACTTCTTCCAGCGCTTCTTCGGGAATGTCGTACCTCCAGAACTTGATGTAATTCAAGGAGACCAAGGCGTTGAAAGCGTTTGCTTCGAGGGAGTACCGCCTGTAGGAAGTCGCCGGATAATTTCGTCTTTGAGGTCCAGAGCATGTCTTGGTTCCTCATCTTCTGGCGACGTTACGTAGCTGTTCGAGGTCCATGTCGCACATTGATAGAGGCTGCTGCAGCCGCCGCTGCTGAGGTTCGAGGTGCGTCATCTTAGACAACGGCAGAGAACCGATAGCTGTCTTTTGTTCCACTACTACTCCCTCCATCTTTTCTCTTTTTGCCTTGGCGAATTTCTCTTCTCGGCTTTATTGTATGTTAGATTTTCGTTTATTTTAACGATAGGGCCCTGCCTTGAGCGAATTAATTTGTTTGAACCTGAGCCGTTGAAGTATCCAAGCCTGCAAGCGTACCCAGCACAATGGAATTTGCCCTGGTTTTTTTCCGATGGAAACAGTGGTTCGGTCCCTTGAGGGAGGTATTAGGGCGACGTGCGTGAGACGAAGAACCAGTGAGAGGTTCTAGAACCTGAAGTGTAAACCGAAATTTACACACGACACAGGCCTTTCTGTTTTCTTTTAGAATTGAGTATGGAATGTTTGTTTGAGCCTTTCTAGAGCTGGAGAAAGAATGAAACAAATAATAATAGCAACAACAAGAATATTAAAGCAGCGGGTAGTTTTTATTACGTATTCTCTCTTTCTTAAGTATTGGACTGCAAATGTTTGGAGATTAATTTTTCTACAAACGGCGAATAAATTGTTATTACTATTATTTATTATTATTATTATTTTTAATTTTTTTTTTAGCATTTCACGAACAACTTTCAGCATTTTAAAGTTACACAATTTTTATGAAAATAATACTAGTAGCATTTATACTTCAAAAGGCTACAAATTTGCGAAAACTTAAATGGGCTTGAAGGGAGCATAGCACTATTTCCATTGATTCCATGCCTCTATCAAGCAATAAAAAAGAAAGCGCTAATGTCAACTTTTTTAAATGATGTATAAAATATATAGTGGTTTTCGTGACCGTTTGATGCATCCGATGATATTGTTTGTCTGCTCTGCCGCACACTGGATATCGATACGGCAGACAATAGATATATAAGTATTGTAAGCGCAAAATATAAGGTGCGGCTGGTTCAGGCGACAGGCGGCACGGCACTAGAAACCCCCCCCCCCAAAAAAAAAAAAAAAAAAAAAAAAAAAAAAAGAAAAGAAAAGAACAGAAACATGGGAAGCGGCCAACGTCGTCTCAAATAAATTGGAACTCGGTGTATCAGTATACCCATATAAATATTCTACTGTCTGTACCTATCTTCACCCGTCAAATGTAAACAATTGAAATCACCTCTTTTAATCGTCTCTATTTATCGAATCTATCAAGTCAAAGGCCGGTAGAACGTAAATCATAAACTGGTCATGGCGGAATTACGACAGCGGCAAGTCGCCAAGTCGTCGCCTTCCAGTGCTGCCGCGCAGCCTCCGATCCTCAAGGATATGAAGTCCAAGGAGTAAGTATCTTACTAACAACCAAAACCTAGCCTCTTTCTTTGAGATTATTCGTTGTGAGATGCTTACAGTTCAAACCCCAGGAAAATCCTCTACCTCTCGCAGGACCAATGCTTCGTGATCCAGCCGCTGCTGGTGTTCATCGGCATGGTGACGATCCGGTTCCTCTCGGTTGACCTTGCCATACTCGCGGACTGCGATGAAGGTGCATACTTGAACATCTCTCCCTCTTCTCTTCCCTTCATGGTAAAAATAAGGTAAAAATAAACGCTTACGGTTTTTTTTTTAAACGAGTATAAAGTCTTCAACTACTGGGAACCGACGCACTACCTCTCCCACGGCTTCGGCATGCAGACGTGGGAGTACTCGCCGACGTATGCCATCCGCAGCTGGTCCTACGTCGGCCTGCACGCCGTAATCTCTCGCACGGTAGCCAAGCTGCTGAGCGCCACGAGCAAAGTCCAGGAGTTCTACTACCTCCGCGCCGTCTTCGCGCTGTTCTGCTCGCTCTGCGAGACGAAGCTGTACGAGACACTCTCGCTGAGCTTCGCAGCGAGATCGGCGCCGCTTTCCTGTTCGTTTCGGCTACGAGCGCTGGTATTTTTGGTGCCGGAGTGAGCTACCTGCCGTCGACGTTCGCGATGTATTTTGCCGCGCTGGGCATGGCGAGCTTCCTGAGCATACCGAGGCGGCCTTCGTTGGGTATCTTCTGCTTCGCCGTCGGTGGGATTTTAGGTTGGCCGTTCGCGCTGGCGCTTGCGGTACCGTTCGCGCTCGATTCAGCATTTAGGGGTAGAGTCGGCTCTACTTTTATGAGCAGGATAACACCGATGATCAAGGGTGTCATTCCTCTGCCGCCCTGCTCGGTATCGTAGTCGGGATCGATTCGTACGCATACGGCAAGCTCGTGCTCGTCCCATTGAACATCGTCCTGTACAACGTCTTCGGCGGTTCCGGAAAAGGTCCGGACCTCTACGGCACCGAACCCTGGTGGTTCTACATTGCCAACTTGCTCCTAAACTTCAACGTATCCGTCGTCCTCGCACTCCTAGCCGCTCCGCTGGTAGCAGTATCGCACGCCATCGGCCTTGTCCGGATAAACAACTTTTCCGTCTACGCGGCCTCCGGCGTATTCTACCTGTGGCTCGCGATATTCTCGGCGCAGCCGCACAAGGAAGAGCGCTTCATGTTCCCCGCCTACCCGGCGTTGTGCGTCAGCGCCGCCATCTCGCTGGGAGTCATATACCGTAACATCGGCGCCGCGCAGGAAAAGCGACGTCTGAAACGGTCAAGCTCGTCGTAGGCGTCGGCCGCCTGCTCTTGTTCGCCGGCATGGCCGTCAGCGCCGTACTGTCAGCCTCTCGCATATCGGCCTTGAGCGGCTATTCCGCACCTCTCCGCGTCTTGAATCCTCCACCTCCCAAAGGCGGAGCTATCCCTGCTACCGGTGCTCCCGCGGCCAATCTGACGCTACACCTCTCCGGGAACGTATGCTACGGAAAAGAGTGGTACCGCTTCCCATCGTCATACTTCCTCCCCGAAGATGGACGGCTTAAGTTTGTCAAGAGCCGGTTCGACGGTTTTGCTTCCCGGTGAGTTCATGGAGAACCAAGAAAAGGGTGATAAGCACTGGGCTAGGCCGGGCATCTGGACCGTTCCCGAAGGAATGAACGACGAGAATAAAGAGGATTTGAGTAAATACGTCGATATCAAACAGTGCGATTACCTTGTGGATTCGTATTTCCCTTCGCCGGCGGCTGATGAGAAGGATGAGCTGGAGCCGGCGTATATTTTACAGACGGGCGAGTGGAATAAAATATATTGCGAGCCTTTCCTGGACGCTAGCAAGACGCCGTGGTTGGGGAGGGTATTACACATATACAGAATCAAAGATCAGAGGGTTTGGGGGAGTACTGCCTGCTGGGAAGGAACATTACGGCTGATAAGCACTGGTAAAGCCAGATAGGGTCACAGTGTGGCATAGATAATGTAGTTGCTATGTAAAAGTGTTCTACTAGTTTCAATCAGGAGTTGCAATACTGCTAGTTTATTTGATTTTTACTTAAACCAAGAACGAAATCTGAAGAACGCCTTTTTATGATAAAACATTCGAAAGTGAAACTTAAGAAAAGGAACTCATGCAGGATATTCAACAGAAGGAAGAACGAAAGAACTCTTTCACAACGAAAGCGACGCAACGACTCTCTCTTCAAAAAACAACACACAAGAAACCCTTAAAAGCTCATGTCCCTTTTTAGAAGTCAAAGTGACTGAACATGTCCATATTCGGCTCCTCAAACACCGAGGGCGGCGGCTTAACCAACCCGCTCTTGGAACTGTGCATGCTCTTCCCGTCGCCTTCGTTAACGCCGTTGCCGTGGAGGTGCTGCTCGTCGGCCACCAGATCGGCAACGGTAATCGAGCTCCGCCTCCGCATCTTGAATCGCCGCGGGTCGTGCTCGATGAGCGGCTTGATCTGCTCCGCGGGCTGCAAGAACGCCCAGTTCTTCACCAGACCCAGCGCCAAGACGTCGCAGCCCATGCGGTCGTACAGCCTCGCGGTATGCAGCACGAACTGGAACTCCGCGCTAGTGAGATCCTTTCGGCGCCGCGGAGGGTTTGCAGGGTCTTATCCCTTATCTGCTGGTATAATATTACGAGAGCGGGGTCGTCGGTGAGGAAGAGCTTGCTGTCCATCTCGGGTGATTCGGGTGCGTCTATCAGGGAATATATGGGAGCCTATATATGGTAAACGTTTAGCTTCACGATCGGGTATTATAAAAATGAGAAATGAAGATAGAATGTACGAAAATGAAAAAAAAAAATAAAAAAATAAAAAAACACGTACAATGATTGCGCGGACAGCGAGGTCTCTCCGGCCAAGCATCCAGAATGCCCACGTAGCAAGCCACTTGTTCCCTTCTTTGGCAGCGAGCGGGATGACCTTGTCGTTCAGTAGACTTCTAAGGTTCGGGCCGTCGTCGCCTTCGTAGACTCTTGCAATAGCGATAGCGAGTTGCATGTCGTTCATCTGGTTAAAGCAGACGTTGATGGCATCCTTGACGCTATTCGCCAGGAGGAAGAACGCTGCGGCGTACTCTGTGGTATAAAGGGTAACTGAAGTGGAAGGGGTTTCCGGAAGAGCAATATCACGAACCGAATCTCTGTTTGCCCATCAAGGCGTAAGCATTCTTCAACGCTGCCGTCTTCCACCGCTCTTCGTTGAAATTATTAGATAGGAATTTGTGAGTCGCCTGTTGCTCCTTGTTCCAGGAAGCCATCCGCCAGAGTCCGACTAGAACGGTTTTCTTTTTCAGAGCAAGGTAGTATAGTGAGCAATCGATCGGATTTCTCTCTTCCGTCTGCGTGTAGTGGTTTCGAGCCAGTATTTCGAATTGTTTGCGCTTAAGAATTGATGTCAGCGTAAAGAACTATATTGATTATTAAGAAGATTGTGCACTTACCACAGACTCGATGTCCTGCAGCCACATGAAAATACCTGCTTCCCGAGCTTGTTTCCATGTCATCTTATTCTGAAATGTCTTGGAGACGAGGTCTACCAAGATCTCCTATAGAGTGCACAAAAAGCAAATTCATTAGTATTTCAAAACAAGATGAAATTCCCTAAATATATATATTTCTTTGTAGTTGAGGATACTATAGTACCCACCTGCGAATTGCTATGAAGAGCCCAAACAATCTCCCTGAAGGATACCGAGAGCTCTTCCGAAGCAATATCTCTTCGTAAACTATGCTGTTTAAAGAATAGCAAGTATCTTGATCCGTTCTCATCTATCGATCTCCGATGCTGGGCAACCTCCGAGACGCACTCATTAATGCCCGCAAGTGCTATTTGCTCCTGGCCGGTGAGATACGGTATCGGAATGCTTTTCAGAAGTGTAGATAAGGACGATGATAGCTCTTCGTCGAAAGATTCTTCCTCGTCCAAATACCCATCGAACGGATTGGCGACGTAAGATCGTCGAGAAGTTAAAGGTAGTCGAACAGTCTTTAACAGGTCCGATACGTTAAAATGTTTCCATCACAAGGAGCTTGGGAAAATAACATAGAGAACTTACATCGTCGGCTTCATCTATGAACTCGGTCATCTCGATGTCTAGGAAGTTGCTAAGCTTCAACGGTTCGACGTCTAGATGGTTTTTCAGCGAATTGTGCAGGGAGATAAGGACTTTCTCAACAGCCGGAACCTTCCCTGCTAAGATGCACTGTTGGAGAAATTGAGGGTGGTAAACCGGAACCGGACCATTGAGTCTTGATACAGCTTCAAAGATATCGACGGGTTTCGATTGATGTGATAAAGATATCTGAAGATGATCGACGATCGCGTCACCAGTACCTGGGGGTGGCAGGTATTTGGAGTTTAGGAAGAGCTGGTTACCGGCCCCGATCACTAAGGTTCCATTCTCTAGCCACGTAGAATCGCCTATTCGGTGGTTGGTCATGCTATTGATCCGAAGGTTAGCTCCATCAGAAAGCTTATAATTCGCGATAACAATATAAAAACCCTACCTTTCAATGCTGATCTCTCTGAATGGCGCCCACGCAGGGCCGGCGTTCAAGTAATCGTATCTTAACTGAGAAAGGAGTAACACCCGGTGTGGAAAGCCAACCGCCAATATGCTTTGCGAATCCGGTGTACATGTCCAGTCAAGATCCTGGACAATTTCATTGTCACTGTACCTGTTCTTGAGCTCCAGTTGTTGGCTTCGGATATCCCAAATCGTCAGTTCGGTCCTGTGATCGTCCACGACGGCAATCTTCCTTATACTACTGCCCCGTGCGAGTGACGGATTCGCTATCAGCGTTTCGATTTCCCAGTCTCGAGCCAAGATACTTCCGTCGGCTGAGTCGACACTCTCGCAGTCCATGAGCGCAGAACGCCTTCGTCTGAAACGGAGAGTGCTACGTCAGGGTTGAATTTATCCAGGTTCCCCGAAAGCGTGAACTCCCAGCCTACAGGATCAACGGGCACCATCATCCGCAATCCTGTCTTCATTTTAGATCAAAACGGGAAATTTCTTGCAGACAGTGACCGTCCGGTGGAAGATCCGTCCACTTCCTCGCCCGCACTTCCCATGCTATACCTTCGGCTTGAGAATTTATGGCCGCGATGTGGTACGTATGCGATTTGTCTGCAACTTCTGGCAGTAATATCAGGCACATCCACTTGCCTTCGATGTCGAAGTGGCGCCTCTCTATCTCTTTGGCGTGGCCAGAGCTACAATCCCAGAAAATGACATACACTTGTGTAAAGTGATAAGGTAGGCCCCTGTGGATATACAAGTCAGGATAAACAAACTCGACTGGAAAAGATAACTAGAAAGAGATAACTTACCATCTTCTAACACAACTGTGTGCTGCACCTTCTCCGAGCCAATGATTGAGAGCGAAGACTTCTTTATTAGCGTGACGTTTCCTTTGTCTATTTTACCGCACACCCAGAGCACATGCTCGGTCTCTTTTGAAGAGGAGAGAAGAGATCGTCCGTTAGGCGTTCGGTATAACGAATCTATAGCCTCGGAGTGACCGTACCAGAACCCGCGCTCTTCATTCGCTTTCTGCGAGGTGATGGATCGAGGAGTTCGTCCAACCTCGACTTGAACCATAGGATTTCGCCACCGAATATGTGAACCACAAATGTCAAGTCTGTTCAATGTGACAAGGTAATGAACGAGTTAACACTGCCTAGAAATATTACGAAATAAATATTTCAAGAGCACGTACCCTTCTCAGCTGACTTATCGTTGAATGCAAAAAGCTGAACGTAACTCGCATCCGACGGGAGATTTAGGCCCGTATCGACACTTTGTACTATACGGAATGCATTCGTCGTCCTTGTACCCTTGCAGCCGACATTCTCGAGTCCCCACACGGACAGCTTCCCTGTCGAATCGATTATGACGCACAGCTCCGGACTCCGGTTAGCGATCTCCAGTAACCTTTGCACCATCTCGGCGCCGTTGACTCCTTCCGGGCCGTGCTCGACCACGGACTCGGTGGCAATTTTGAAAATATTACTATCTAATATTGCCCCGAATCTGCTAGGTAGCCCTTTGGCCGATCTCGATGCCTTTTCCGACGGTAAAAGCGGCGAGGATGATATCTCTAGCCCGCCGAGCTCTATTGAAGACCAGAGGTGCAGCAAATGCCCGTCGTGGGTATCAGAGGGCGACCAAACGCGCAGAACTTGGTCGTTGGATAGCGTATAGAGAACATTCTCGAACGACATATCCCTGTGCAGCGGGCGTCTCCAGTATATGGACGTCACCGTCGCAGCATGCGGCAGGTACGAAAAGTCGAACTGCGGGTCCCCCGAGACGAACGACTGTCGCCTCCACACCTTGACCAGGCGATCGCTAAAACCGACCGATGCCACCAGCGAGCCATCATGGGAGAATGCGGCGTACTTCGCAGGATTTGCGAGCCGCTTGTGCCAAATCCGTACGTAACCGTTCGAATCGCCGGGCAAAGTCCAGAGGGAAAGCGAGACGCCCGATGAGGAGCTCGGATTCCGGGCCAGGCCCCAGGAGAGGAAGTTAGGACAGTTATCGGGAGCTTCTAAGTCGATTTTTATCATGGTATATCCACTAGTGATACGGGAAATCCATCAGCGTCGGGTCATGCCAAAGATATATGTTTCCAGGAGGGCATTGCCGCACCTTTTTTATGGAATTCCAGTCCGCCGTAGGCTTGTATATCGAGACACCATTCGAGGACGAGACCGCGATCTAAAGTGGCGCCTTGAAACACATCAGCTTTCTCATCTACGTTTGCGGCCATTCTCGTGACCAATGAATGAACAACTAAGAGAGGTTCTAGGCGCTATCGCAGGAGTAACCGTGGATAAGCCTATCGTCATTGTTCTTCATCGTCCCATTTCTTTTCTTTGAATAATCGAGAGCTAGATTCGGGTGTGTACTACCGCGCCAGTAACCTCGTTTAAGGCGACGCAATTCAGCTCGTCGTCATGATAAATAGTCTGTAATAGCTCGTTGACACCGCTCAATATGGCAACCGCTTTTCCTGAGGAATATGCCTATATTGAATAGAGATGCGGCATGTCAGTCCTCGAAGGGATCAGGTTTGGTGTACTATTTTTTTTTTTTTTTTTTTTTTGGCAGCAAGGGCAGTGTGCGACAAGGACCGTCCAATATTTTCTTGATCCTTCGATTTCTCCAATTATCCCCCTCGCATCCACCAAGCCTGCCATTTCTTTCTATTTTAATATATATCTATAGCAACGGGTTGCGGCTTACGATGAGCTCTAAGCCTCCCCATTCCCCGGCGCAGAGAGACTGGATATGGGCCTTAGGTTTTCCCGGGAGATCCGCATTGCCGGCCAACGGAAGCTGCCGTTGCCGCTGCCGCCTGCGCTGCCCTTCCCTCTGTCGCTGCTGATGCGTCCAAGCTGCTGTAAGTAATATTGAAAATGTTCGCGGGCAAAGCTATCAGGGTTGTAATTTCGGAGTTCTGGAGAGTAGAAGGAGGTGGTTTATGCTGACGTCAACGGGAGAAGTGTAAGCTTTATAAGGATGTCGTACTTGGGTGCGTGGCTGGTCATCAAAACATCTAGTAATAATAATAATAGTTATTTATTTATTTATTTATTAATTTTAGAGTTCCATTTTTGGGGATGAAAAGCTCAAAGCTCTCGGCGGTGTCGTGGGGTCACGCTGGCCGCACTCGCGAGCTTTCTTCCCTTCCACCCAAGAGCTTATTCCTCTAGGCAATTATTCCGAAGGGGCAGTTTTAAACGCGACTTGGGAAAACTCACTGCGCACAACAAGTCAGAAAATACTTAGTTGATGGTACATGTGACTTTTACATTTTTTTTTACTAGTACATGTACACTACAACAACTAATATATCTAGTATCATTTTGGTTCTAAAATGACATATATATATATATATATATATTTCTATCTAATTCTAGGAACGTGAATCTCCTAAAGATAGACTTCAATATTGGGTATGGATACGTTGACCAAAATTCGATGGCATTTCCTTGTCGTACGGATAGGACGAGTCAAAGGCAGTGGTCCTTCTGGATTTTCCGGCCATTTCTCCGCCGAATCTGATTCGAACAAGGGCTGTGGCTTAAACCAACAGTCGACTGTCTTTCTTTTTCCTCGTCTTTTTAAGATGCTAAGAACAGTGAAACGGGAAAAAAGTAGTGAGTATACGCGATCTAGAACATTGTCTGTTATCCTGCTCCTCACTCATTTTCATGGGTTCGTATATATATATATATATATATATAGGGGTTTATTTATAGTATATCATGGCAGCGTATGTATATTTAAAGCAATACTATTACCCCCGCTTTTTCGCTTTCGCGAGGGACTCTTTTATTTCACTATTATTCCATCATGGTGCTCTTGTAAAAATCGAGGGATTTCGAAGGAGATCGCCACTAGAAAATCCCCACTAAAAAGTCAATACGGAAAGGGAAATCGCGAAGACTCGACGCACTTATTTTTTGCATATCAATGCTCGCTTTTTATTTTTTATTTTATTTATTTATTTTTTTTTATATAAGCGGATTGTTTAGGTTTGACGCGTCTTCGCTTAAATTTCCTCCACTCCGACGACGGGTTCTTCTTTCTTCCCTCCTTCAGGACAGTAAGCAAGTCGTTCTGCAGAGCTGATAATAACCTTGTCCCCATTTCCCGTTTGTATATATCCTTTTCCTCCGTGATGGGCAAAATGGTGAACCTTGAAACCCTCTGTAGCCCTGCATTATACTGGGGCTGTTTTTTTTTTCCCTTTCCCCCAAAGGCAAAAAAGAAGGCGAGACCATCTCTGGATTGAACCCAAGCAAGCAGCACCAGGCCGTTCCCCGACATAAAAAAAAGAGAGTATGAGGTAGTATTGAAATGAGCTTCCCAAAATATAAGCGGAGAGCGTCCAGCCATGGCGGTGGAATGGCGTGGGTGGCTTCAGATGGTACGCAGATATTTGGGAATCATGCAATTGTGTAATTGCAATTGCCCACTGGAGGCTTCTTCTGGAGGAAGCGGTATCGATCGATACATTTCGAACTTTGAGCAGATATTTGTCCGTATTTCTTATTGCTGTTAGAGGACATCACTATATATCTGATTGTGGTGATAATATATATGAATATCGCCAAGGAGGGAGCAGAATCCTAGCGGAAGTTTAAATAAATTAAAATTTTTTTTTTTTTTTAAAAAAAAAAAAAATGGAGAAACGAAATGAAAGATACCTCAGTGAAGATATTACCGCTATTAATGACGGCGTCTCCATTTATAATCTGACGAAAGGGAAATTAAGAAATCTAAGGATAAAATAAATCATTTTGCGAAGTATTACAAAGTAATTGAGGGAGCTTAAGGAGAAGAGAAGAATATTAGAATAATAGAGACGTAAACTTGAATTATTTACTACGTAGATGAAATGAATTGAAGCAGCGGAGATAAGTACTTTCTATATTTCTTGAATATACATATACTCAAGTATATACGTATATACGAATCGTTCCAGTCTTAACACGAGGAATACTGCTAATATTGTAATATCGGCATTCCGAGTTATTCCCCAATTCGCTCGTGATTTCTTGAGCACAAGCAGTCCTTATTATTTTCGTAAAGTAAAGAGGCTCTGGCGGTCAAGATTTCGAATTTCCTTTCTTGCTAAACCAAGACCGTATCTTAGAATGAAAAAGAATCGAACAAGTAGGCAAGCGTAGTAGTGTTTGAAATAACAGATATATGTCATTATTATACGAGGATTGGCAATCCACCGTAAGAGTGTAAAGCACTCTTATAGCTGTAATACTGTATAAGATACCTTGATCTCACAAGTAGAGTTATCTATTCGGCGCCCGTTATTTATTATAACTAAGAGGCTAGCCTTAATTCCTTATAGCCTCTCGGCTTAGCGGCGAAATCGTCAAAGAAGGGTGGCTGCATATATATGAAGAGCTAGATGTGTGCATTTTTTTGGGGGGGAGTGTGGTGTCCCGTTTTTAACTTAATGCTGTTATTCCTTTTACCCCTCACTTCCCTACAAGTAGTTTCAAGCTTTCTATATCCTCAAATGTACATTACTTCTTTCCTCTGCCTCAGATTGGGCCATGGTTATAAAAGTATCAAGCCCCCTTAGATTATACAAAACTGAAGAAAAAAAAAAGAAAAAAAAAAGAAAAGAAAAAAAGACTTGTTATATAGTAACAAGTGTCAATATAAATATATATATCGCAAGCCAAAAGAGTAAGTAGAGGAGAGTAACCAAAACTACTCTGCAGCTCTGATCGGTCTATACATACCGCATACTACGTGTATACTTCTGCAAAAATCCATCGTGTAAGTGCTGATTTTTTCGTTTTTTTTCGTTTGCTAAGTTAAATACAACATATAAATCAAAATTGCTCTCTATTTCTCCGTTAAATTTGTTTTATTTGTAAGTGGAGCAGGAGGTAATATCAACTTGAATTTATAATATATACTAAATAGATATATATTACTTTTTATTGTTAGAGATATATATATATATAGACAATTTTAGAACCAGTGTTTAATTATCGAGTCCTTTTTTGACACTGGAGCATTGCAACACCAAGACCCTGTTCTATCACTGCTTATATACCTAGTAAGTGTATATATCTACTATATCCAATTCTTGAAATATATTTTGCTCAGAGAAAGAGGAGAAAAAGAAGCCTTTCATCAATTCTTCAAAAAGAGAACTAATCATCATGTCGTTCGTTCTTCTGTCGTCTTAAGAGGCTGTGCTTTTTTTTGTTGTTGCACTGCTAACTGGTTTGTATCTTTCGTCCATTTTAGCAAGGCGTCGTTGCCTTACAGTAGTATCCTTCTCTTACTTATTCATCTCCGGTACTAAAAAAAAAAAAAAGAGAGAGAGAGAGAGAATATTTAAAATAAAACAAGTAACAATAAAATAAATACTACTATTGCTTTTCTTTTTGCTGCTCTTAAAATAATAATAAAATTAAATTATTATTATTATTATTATTATTATTATTTTATTAACAACACACACAAATTCCTCCCTTTTTCCTTCTCCCACGCCTTAACCATCAAATAAATAAATAATAATAATTATATATGTTCCTCCCATCGATTATTTCCTCAATTTCTCATCAACCCAATCCACCCTATTACCTGGCTCATGAATATACTCCGTTCTCTCTTCAATATAAACGCAACAATTCTTAGATTCGAAAAAGCTGCGCTGTTCGTTTAATTCAGAGTTAGAGGAGGCTTAAAGGTAAATAAAAAAGAGTTGGAAGTTTCTAAGAAAGCAACAAAGAGGACGGTAAACAAGTGTATTGTTGCCGAGAGGAATAATAATATCACCTGAATACAGCAACCGGGGCAAAACGCATTGCACATTCCAGCCTTCCTATACGTCTGGTTCGTCCTTGTCGGCCTTCATTCCGTGTTTACTGGGTCTCCAATACGCTCTGCTCTTTAAACAAAGTACTCGACAAAACGGTCCTATACTCGTGCACGCAAAACGGCTGACGCTTCTCGCTGTCCAGCTCCTTAAACTTGTATCTGACAAGGTCCGCGTAATTAACGCTTTAAAGCGGTATGTTCCAAGTACCATTTTTTTTTTTTTTTTTTTTTTAAAAAAAAAAAAAAAAAAAAAAAAAAAAAAAACAGCGCAAACAAAACAATCCAAACCTTGCGAAGGAGTGAAAGAAGAAATATTGAGATAGACGTCTGGTTTCAAGTGCTTGGCTCTTCGAAGACTGGATCGTAGCCTGAATTCTAACAGTGTTTCATTTTTCTTCGACAGATGGAGGGCGACCTCAGCTTAACACAAACCCTTGGAGGTTTGCGAATCGCAAACAATCCCGACGTTTCTCCTCCAGACACCCCGCGCCTTGCGGCAACGACTGCGCACGAGGCCGTCGTCGACAGCGACAGCGAGGGCGAACGCGAGTTTCAGCAACGCAGCCAGCAATTAAACCAAGGTGGAGCTCCTGCGCCGAACACGCAAGTCGCAAATTCCCAGTTCGATCCTTCTCACTCTATCCCCAGCCAAAACATTCAACATCCGCAACAACTGCCACCCCATCAGCCATCGTTCGACCCACACCAGCAGCCGCAGCAACAGCTACAGCAGCCAGATATCCCCGCCCGTACCATTCACAACACCACCTACATTCGTCTACCGGATCACGACCAAATTCATCGTTCATA
This sequence comes from Pezizomycotina sp. ARF18, assembly GCA_002224055.1. Classification (NCBI taxonomy): domain Eukaryota; kingdom Fungi; phylum Ascomycota; species Pezizomycotina sp. ARF18. The sequence goes on along the minus strand of AZLU01000066.1, from coordinate 172,033 downwards.
CCAAGCCCCAACAGTTCTCCTCGATGCCGCCCCAGGGGCACCCCAATCTAACTACGAACTCCCAAAATTCAAGCGTTTACACCGGCGATTACGTTCCGAGATCCAACAGAGATTACGCAAGGGCATCCGTGGCGGGCTACTCCAGTATTAAACCACCTGGCCTCGATAGACCTCCAACCGACCGATCGACGTATCGCCAGTCTGCGGGCCCGGCAGGGCTTATTCCGCCGCGAAGCAATAGCGCAAGGCACCACGCTGGGCGGGGAGGATGGAGGGCACCCGTATGGTATCGAGGGTGGGCCGGCACCTAGCTCCCAAGAATGGATCGAGCGCGGTGCGGCGGTTGCCGTCAGGCGAGAGACCGATAGCAATGGAGTGCAACAATCGAGAATAATCAAAAAGGCGTCAAGGATTTCCAGTTCGGTAATATGCTAGGCGAAGGGAGCTACAGTACTGTCATGTCTGCCACTGATCGGCAGACTCTCACCGAGTATGCGGTCAAGGTCTTGGATAAGCGACACATTATTAAGGAAAAGAAAGTCAATACGTTAATATCGAGAAGAACACTCTCAACAGGCTCGGCGACCATCCGGGGATCGTGAGATTATATTACACTTTTCAGGATGAACGTAGCCTATATTTTGTTCTGGACTTAGCTAAGGGTGGTGAACTACTAGGGTTTATTAAGAGGGTACGGATTTCAGAAGAAACTTTTTTTTGGAGTGGGTTCTTTATAGACATCGCTAACCTGAGACTTCATTTTCTTTCTTTGTGTAGATGGGCACATTTGATGAGGAGTGCACTCGATATTACTCGGCTCAGATCCTCGACGCGGTCGAATATATGCACGCGAAAGGAGTCATCCATCGCGATCTCAAGCCCGAAAATGTCTTACTCGATGATCAGATGCATGTCAAGATTACTGATTTTGGCACCGCCAAGCTGTTAGACCCCCGCCGCCAGCTCAGAATGCCAACCCCAATGGTTACGGTCCAGACATCGGATCTAACCTCGACAGGATTGACGATTCGAGAGCCAACTCCTTCGTGGGGACCGCTGAGTATGTTTCGCCTGAACTGTTAACGGACAAGGCGGCCTGCAAGAGTTCGGATCTCTGGGCGTTTGGCTGTATTATCTTCCAGCTGCTGTCTGGGCGGCCGCCTTTCAAGGCTGGAAACGAGTACCAAACCTTTCAGAAGATTGTCAATCTCGAGTATACATTTCCTCCGGGGTTTCCACCTATCGCCAGAGACCTTGTGGAAAGGTTATTAGTGCTTGATCCTACCAACCGTCTCACTATCGAACATATCAAGAACCATCCGTTCTACGAAGGCATCGTCTGGGGACGGCGGCTGTGGAAACAGAAGGCTCCACGTCTAAAACCCTACGTACCCCCTCCTCAAGAGCCGAATGTCATTAAGCTCGACTCGGCACCCCCAACGTACCGAGAAACGCATCTGGACAGCTCGGACATTCAGCTTCCACGTCTTCTCGCCCTCATCCTCCGACCGTCATCACTGAGCTTCCACCCCCAACCCAGCTGACCTTGAATGGTCGCCAGTCCTCACAAAGACGAATGAGAGGATCCTCAAGGTTGGAAATATGACGGTCACATCCGCACCACCCCCACATCCTCAAGCTGCTGGAGAAGGTGGGGCCCACGGAGGCGTTGCCGACACACCGCCCAAAAAATTAGCACGCTTTTTGGGGTAGCCAGACAAAGAAGAGACAGAGGTTGGTTATGGTCACATCATGTGCAAGAATATTAATAGCAGGGTGGGCGCAGGTGGAGGGGATGCAAGTAAAATCAAGACGGAGATAGACTTGATGGGCTTGGGTGTGTAGTCCGGAACGTGTCCGGTACGACCGGTGGGGTTGCGCCTTTGCAATTGATACGGTAAGATTGCTTTCTTAGATTCAGCTACTAATTTCAAACCAGACGTTGCTCTTGCTAAACGGTTCACGTTCGAAATACAGAAAGATAAATGTTATACATTTGAAGACACCAAGGTGCCGGCGATCGAATGGCTAGAGGCAATAGATAGGGCTAGAGATTTGGCAGCAGCCAACTATATGCTTGACGAGAACGCCGCTGGTCTAAACAGAAACGATAGCGACTTATCTAGCCCCGCATCGACGCTTGGCGGCGGTAAATCTCTGGATAAATTAGCAACATCCAATGCAATGAAACTCAACGACGGCGGGACGGGAACAAAGGCAGACATTCCAAACGATTTAGTCGGAGACACAGCAAGAACGGATTAGCTGCTGTATTTTAGGTGATTTCGCACATAGCAAGTTCTTTCCTGCGGCACTGACTCTTCAACATCTCGGCTTCTCTCTCTCTTTTCTTTTGGCTCTGTTCGCACCACTTCCTGTTTTCGAACTAAAAAGGTGTTTGTTGGCCCATACGCATATTGTCTCGTTTCGTTCTTTGTGAGCGGCTTATCGTGGGTTTCATTTCATGAATCAAAATGTAGTAATTGGAACGGGGTGGATCTTGAATTTGCCTCCGCGTTCAGTTTCTCTTTAACTCCATATCCCAGCCTGTATAAGTGCCTCTACTTTGTTTGGGTCGCGATTCTAGTCCTGCAAAAAGGAAACATTGGACTCCATTTTCGATCAACTCCTCTTATTTTTCTACATCCGCTATTCTTTTACCACTTTTTTTTGGGTTCTTCTCGCATCTTACATGGCCTGGTCAAATGTCACATTTAATGAAATCGCCATCAGTTGTAGCATATAATCGTTTTTTCTCATATATTTGTTTAATTTCCCCTGCCCTTTCCACGGAGCCTGGGTCGCGCATCAAACGATCTTAAGCTGCTCTATATATGGTTTATTAGTGTTTTTTTTTTTTTTTTTTATTTTTTTTATTTTTTTAATTTTTTTTAATTTTTTTTATTTTATTTTTTTATATGTTGAATCGGCTTTACCCTTTTTTATTTACCCATTGATACGCTCTAACGACGTTTATGACTCAAAATTTTGGTTCGGTTATGGTCCTTTTTTAAGCAGTGAGTATTATATAGTCTGTTGAGCTTTTCTATCAATCTCTCGAGTTTGTATTTGAGAGACTCAAAAAACCCAGTCTCGGACCCTCCGAAGGACTGCAAAAACCACAAACAAAGATAAAAGGATATATATTAAAGTATTTATAATGAAGAATGGTTTAATGTCTCTTTCGTATCTTTCTTATGGGGCATTAAGGTATTTCAACTGAAATATACTCTTTTGTATTTACATCCCAGTATCTTTTCTATACATATATTTGTAATGACATATTTTATGACCATATTATATTCTTTGGTTTCTTTCTTCTACGCCTATCAATTTATATTTCACCTGCACACGTATTTATATTTAATGTCAATGGTATCGTGTTAATAACTCTTGCTTTCTATCTTAAATTGTTAATAATTCTCCACGACATTCTTTCCCTCTTACTCTTTTCTAACAGTCGTGAATGATTATATTTTGTGATACTAATCCTTTGAACTTCTTGAGGCCGTCATTAGAAAATGATAGCAAATAAGCTTGCGTATTAGATAGTATCGATATGGAGGTGCTTCGGGTTCGTCGGGCACAAGCCAACAAAGAAGGATTTAAAAAACTTCATATCAATTTTCAATCAAGATCAAGGATAGCTCTCCAATAGAATTGAACTCTAGAAATACTTTTGCATCTTCCCCCTACTACCATGAAATTAAAAACAAGCGCTATTGGAAGCTTGTGAAAATGTGCCTGCTTTTTTTCCTCATCGATATCTGCATTCGACTTATTTATACATGTGTTTCAACTATAATTCACGAAGGAAGTCTGTAAGATATACGTATAACAGGAGAAATAAAGCACGCTATATTATATGGATATCTAAATTTAAACCGGCCAACGTACTCTACATGGAAGAGGGAAAATATCTATTTCAAAAAGGTGTGAGAGGAATATAAATATATTTGCCAAAGATTTGCTTTTGACTGAAACTCAGCGTATAAGTATGAAATGACACAAGGACCGCTCAGAAACTTAAGACTGCCGCTATTCATCTTCCTCCTCCTCTTCGTCGTCTTCAGATACCTCACCGCCCATCTCCTTTAGTTTAGCCTGCGGGTTTCACGTTAGTATTTATACTACTTCGACCATTAAAATTTTTCTTAGGAATAAATGTAGAACATACCTTATACTCTTTCTTCTTATCTTCAAGGTCGCTCATCACCATGAACAAATCATCGAGCTCCGTTTGCAGGTTCTTCGCTTTCTCTTCCTTTTCGGCGACGGTCTCTTTGAGGCTTTGTTCTCTTCTTCGAGTTTCTTGTCTCGTCACCGTTCGCCTTTTGCGACTCTGCTTCCTCTTTTAATTTTCTTGATTTCAGCTTCGTGCTCCTTTTTCAGATCTTCGAGTTCGCTCTTTAGCTTCTTGTTCTCGTCCGTGAGCTTCTTATCGTTGCCGGTTGATGCCTTCTTGGCGCCGCTAGCTGCGTCGTCCCTTGCCTTCTTGAGTTCGGCTTCGTGTTTCTTCTTCAGCTCGCGATCTCGTCCTTGAGATTCTTGTTCTCGTCGCTTAATTTCTTCTCATTACCGGCGGCGTTCTTCTTGTTCGCGCTCGCGGCATCCTTGACTTTTTGATTTCGGCTTCGTGCTTCTTCTTGAGATCTGCGTTCTCGTCTTTGAGCCTCTTGACCTCGGCGTCGAACTTCTTCTGCAGGGCCTCGAGATCTCTTCTGAGCTTATTGGCTTCTTCCTCGTGACCCTCCGCTGATACCAGGGCATCCGCTTCCAGCTCTTGTATCCGCGACTGCAGCGAGCTCTTCTCGTTCTCAATCTTCGCGATCGCTGCATCCTTCTGCTGCGTGACGTCGCGAAGGGCAGCCTCGATGGCCGCCCTCTTCTGCTCCGAGAATTTAGCCTCCATATCCCGCATCGCCTGCTTGCTGGCACCCTTCTCTTCCGACAGCGCCATGTCAAGCTGCTCCTGCGCCGCCTTCCGCGCCGCCTCTACTGCCGCTTGTGCCTCCTTCTGCGCCGCGTCGACTGCCGCTTTACCTCCTTCCGTGCCGCTTCGACCGCCGCTTGCGTCTCCCTCCGCCACGCCTCCTTCTCGCTCTCGAAGCGTGATTCCGCCTCCCGTAGCGCATTCTGCCCTATCCGCTTCTCCGCTTCAATGTCCGTCCGGAGCATCGACTCGAGCTCCATCCGGGCTACCTCCACCGCCTTCCGCTGCTGCTCCAGCATACTCTCCTGCTGGTCTTTCAGCGCCTTGTTCATAGACTCCTGCACGTCCCTGAGAGCCTTGGCGTTTACTTCTTTCAGCTCTCTCAGCGCCTTATCGTTCGCTTCCCGCTCGGCTGCCATGTCGGTGGTATACTGATCTTGAAGCGCGTCGTTCTCGTCCCGCAGCTTCGCCATCTGGCTCGTCGCGATATCCTGACTTTCTGTATCGTGGCCGCGGAAGACTCCCTCAGCCGCCGGAGTTCTTCCTCCTGCTGGGAGCACTGATGCTCGAGCGTGACGTATTCGGTCTGCTTCTTTGACAGCTCGTCCTCTTTGCTCTCGAGCTGCGCTTTCAGCGACTCGACCATCTCCGCCGAAGCTCTCGTCGCCGTACGTTTGCTGCGCGGGCTTCGCCGGGGTCCTTGTCGATGGCGCGCAACACGCGGCTGAAATTATCCTTGAGGAAATCTACAAAGTAGCTGTCGAAGAATATCCCGGGCAGGCCCGGTTTATCCACGTACAGGTCCTCCGAAACTTCAAAGTCCCGTATTAAAGGGTGTTTCCGGAGGCAGTCCAGCTTGTGGACGTACAGGTCCTGCCTAAACTACTTGACAGCCTGGTGTGGAGTTTCGCCCGCGTTATGGGCGAGTCCTTATGGCTGAACTCGTAGATTATACCCAGCAGGAAAGCGCACAGGCCCTGGACCACGATATCCGCCTTGTTCGACTGCTTCACGAGCGCAATGAGGCTGTCGACGCTCGAGGACTCGCTGAGGAAGTCGTCCACGGCGTCCGGATCGTCGAACAGCCACATGCATAGCGCCATCAGGAAGGCTACGGATATACGGTCGTCGAGGTTGTGCTGGATGGCGGCTATCAGGTTCGCCGAGAAGGTCTGTATCGCCGTTACGACTCCTCCCTTCCTCCTCGTTGCCACTCGTAACGCCCATGGCGACTTTTTTGGCGTCGGATCGTCGGATATTAGGTGGAAGAATATTACGCCAGATAGCCATGTCTTGTATGGGTCTGCTCTCGAGTCGCTATCAAGCTCCATCAGCGAGGAGAATGTTCGCCGTTTCGTCTACATAGTCTAACTTTAGATATATGTTTTTAAAATCGAGAGTTCACGATGTTACGTACCTGTTCCACTAGAGAACCCCTCTATTGCTCTATTCAAGAAGTGCATCCGTATTGGCGGGTTATTGAAGAAATAGCTTGTATACATTTGCTCGCGGCGATGCGCATGTTCAGCGCCGTTATCGAAACGGAACTGCTCAGCAAGGCGAGGTCTAGTAATCCCTCTATGACGTATACTTGCTCGATTTCTACCGGAGCATCACCATTCGTACTGGCTGCTGCGGCTGGTGCAGTGGCGAATCGACCGTCAGCTGAGCGAAATTCTGCTGAAGGTCCGGTTCGCGCGTATGGTATCTGCCAAAGCTGTGAGGGCCTCCGTTTTTTACGCTCTGGTCCGAATCACCACTAAAGGCCAAGTGCAATATTATTGCCGTAATACCATTGTTCCAAAACGATATCTGGTTTGCGGTCGTTCCGGTTCCTCCGGGCACTACAAACAGTCTACATATTGCGATAGCGTGACACAAGTTGATGATACGCCATTCCTGCGCGAAAACCGGCGGTTCCCCTTGGACGCGCAGCAAGTTCGCAAGCCGTGGGAAACAGGAGCTTTCCCGGAAGAGCGACTGGTTTGAGACGTTAAAAGCCAGCAGGTTCGATATCAGCTGCAGGCAGTCCTGCACTATTACACCTCCATCCACGCCGCCCTCAGCTTCTATAATGCTGAAGCACCGCTCGAACGTGCTCTCGAATGCCACGAGCTTTTGTATATCGACGTTGTTCTCCGTGAGCGCGGTAAGAAGAGTGACGCCCTCGTTTTCGTACCATCTCGTTCCGGATCATGTCGGGCCGTTGTTCTAGTACGGCCGCAAGGCGAGCGATACCATGCACGGCCGTGTAGATGCATTCTCTCGTTCTATCTGGGCGGTGTTTCATTATGGTGGAGAGGATTTGGAGGAATAAAGTCGGGAGTAGAACTCGTTGGTATCGAGCAGGTCTATTAGCAGACTTATGTTATCTTGTTTCTAGGAGCTGTATTAGCAAAAAAAAAAAAAATTTTTTTTTTTTCAAATTTTTAGATTGTCAGCTTAGAATTACCTGTGTAAACTCATCTGCTAACCAGAGGGATATGTCGTCGGGTTGCTCTGTCTATGTGTTTATAGTTAGCGAATATTTCCCCCTTTCTCATAGAAACCCCACAAAAGTTAAATTTGAAGGTAGCTTGTGCGCCGTACACTGACGTTCGCCTGATCTCTTGCGAAGAGCATTAGTATCGTCTCTAAAACCACCTTCACCGTGTCCGTGTCTTCCGCATCCTTAGCGAGTTCTCCGATCAGAGCGCGCAGGCCACCCGAAGCCACAGATTCCCTGTATTCCCTAGCAAAACTTCTCAACCCTTGCACCGCAGCCCTGCGATCCTCTAGCAGCGTCGCGTGCTGCAGCCTGTCGCATAGCGTAGCAATTGTGCCCGTCGCAGTCTGTTTGACCGGCGCCTGGTTCGAAAGAATTCCCGTAAACATGTCCATTTCTCAGCGGCTGCTAGACTGGGTGGTTGGTAGGGAAGTGTGAGGAGGGAGGAGCTTTGTCTATTGGTCGCAAATAGCGAACTGGCCAGTGTGTTCGAAATGTTTATAAACCCGGCCTGTAACGGAAATCTTGGCGGCCAGGTAGTGGATACAACTAACGCGTTTTCCTTGTTTGTATAGAATGAACAGCTGCTATAATAGAATGGAAAGGAAACGATGTTCAAGGTAGAATTCGTCAAGATGTCATAGACCAGTCGTGTGAAGAATTCCGTTTCCGTATCACCGTTTTTTTTTTTTTTTAGATAGGCATGCTATGCTATAGCGTTCGAAGAGCCCAATGGCCTTTCTTCCTGCTTCCTTCCTTTTCGCTGCAGTGGAGTCGTCCCAAAGACGTTTTGGAATTTAACGGCGCTGTCGGGGGTTTTCTGTCCTTTCTTTCCTGCAGTACCCGGGGTGAAGAAGAAAGAGTGAAAAGGGAATTAATTTAATAGTGGCAATAACCAATTAATAATGAAATAAGGAAAGAAAGAAAAAAAAAAAAATAAAATAAAATAAGCCGAAACCGTAAAAGAAAATTCTCTCTTCCTCTCATTCTTCTCCTTTAAGCGACAGGAACAAAAAAAAAAAAAAAAAAAAAACCCATCTCTACTTTTTTGAATGAATCACCAAAGAAAATTCACCACGATTATTCTTATACGTTCAGCATCGATAGCATCGACGTAATCATCAGTATCCCATCCGATTCCCATCTTCAACGGAGCGGACGACGACTATTATATATCGAATATTATCATCTTTTATTTCAGTCCTGACGGTAGTCACTCATTCATCAAAGGTGAGTGGGTAGGATCCCGGAGCCATCTGAAATAGTCCAGTTCAGTTCAACAGCGCACACGACGGCAAAAAAAAAAAAAAAAAAAAAAAAAAAAAGGTTCACAAATTATCTCACCATTTTGCTCGAGTTTCTCATCTGAGTTTCCTGTACGCAGATGATTATTGAGAGGACAGGATACACAATTCCTGGATCGCGACAACCTAGTTTAGCATCAGACTGAATCGCTGACGTTTTCGGGCCAAACTACGAAAGTCGGATAATTTCATTTTGGGGGAAGAGGGATTAAGAGAGAGGAAAACATCACCTGGATAATCGCAGGACGGCAAGAAAGGGATCATGGGGTAAGTAATGACTTTCTTCCATTGGACCATTTCGCATTGTTTGCTTTAAAATAATTTGACAGGTCACTAACATTTATCCTTCTCTTACTAGTGTCCCAGCGCTTTTCCGATGGCTATCGCAAAAGTATCCCAAGATTGTCAGTTCGGTGCTAGAAGAGCATCCGGATGAAATCGACGGGGAACTGGTACCGGTTGATTATACAAAGCCCAATCCAAATGGAGAGGTAAATGACCAAGCGCTCAATATAGATTTTTATTATTATTACCTCTTATGTTTGATACTAAAGGAGACCATTGTATAGGAATTCGACAACCTTTACCTCGATATGAACGGCATTGTACACCCGTGCTCGCACCCCGAAGATCGACCGGCCCCGAGACTGAGGAAGAGATGATGCTCGAAGTGTTCAGGTACACTGAACGTGTTGTGGGAATGGTTCGACCTCGAAAACTTTTGATGATTGCGGTGGACGGCGTCGCTCCGAGAGCCAAGATGAACCAGCAGCGGTCCCGCCGCTTCCGTTCCGCGCAGGAGGCAAAAGAGAAGGAAGAACAGGTGGCCGAGTTTATCAAGCTACTTGCTCAGAAGGGCACGAATATCGATAGGGAGGCAGGCAAAAAGACCTGGGACAGCAACGCGATTACACCGGGTAAGAATTCTTGTCTTCTTTGGGCGTCTCACACATAGCTAATATTGGTTGTGCTTCTACTTTCCCACAGGTACACCATTCATGGATATCCTTTCGGCTGCGCTCAAGTACTGGGTTGCGTACAAAATCAATTCGGATCCCTCCTGGGAGAAGTAACGTTACTTCCTCGTGCTAATTTTGGAAAAGACTATAGTCAACGCCGAAGGTTATTACTATGGAATGCTAACTGCGAAATTATTAGATGAAAGTCATCATTTCAGATGCTACTGTTCCTGGTGAGGGAGAGCACAAAATTATGGAGTTCATTCGAGCGCAGAGAACTTCACCGGACCATGATCCGAATACTCGCCACGTCATCTATGGTTAGATGCCGATCTCATCATGCTGGTCTGGCCACGCACGAGCCTCACTTCCGCGTTCTCCGAGAAGACGTGTTTGCGCAATCGTCTAAGCCTGTTGTCTGCGCAATCTGCGGTCAGAAGGGCCACTTGTGGGAGGAATGCACGGGCAAAGCGAAGGAGAAAGTCGGCGAGTTTGACGAAAAGAGCGTGGCGCCAAAATTGAAACCTTTTATTTGGCTCCACGTCGACGTTCTACGAGAGTATCTTGAGGTGGAGTTGCAAGTTCCTGGTTTGCCTTTCGCCTTTGACTTGGAGCGGGCCATAGACGACTGGGTGTTTATGTGCTTCTTTGTCGGTAACGATTTCTTGCCTCACTTGCCTGCGTTAGAAATCCGTGAAGAGGGCATCTACACATTGACAGCCATCTGGCGAGACAACTTGCCGGTTATGGGGGCTACGTCACGCGGGACGGTACGGTTGACCTTTCACGCGCTCAGCTTATTTTGGAAGGGCTCGCAAAACAGGAGGACGCTATATTCCGCAAGCGTCGAGAAACGTTCAAGCGGCGCGAGGAGTCTCATAAACGACGGAAGCTGAACGAGCAGCGTCAGGAGCAGCGGAGGCAAAGTAACGGCGCTGGGGAATGATATGCCAAAGTACCGCGGAAAGGGCGAACGACCACCGGGTGAACTTCCTCCTGACATCCAACTTTTCGCGGCCGGGAACAAGGCCACAGCTTTCAACAAGCTCACTGAAAAGTTGAGCCATGAGGTCGTGGTTAATAGATCGGAAATCAAGTCGGCGAATATGGCGAACAAGAGTGCGGCGGCTGCCCTAAAAGCGCAGCTAATGGGGAAGACCGCTGCTGCGGAGAGCACAGCTGACGATTCAACCGCTGAACCTAGCGCGGAGGCTCCCGATGACGCAAATACGGAAGCTACTGAGGAGGCAGGCCCATCACCTGTTACTCCGCTCCATTCAAAGCGAAAAGCAGATGTTATGGAGGAAGACTCGACGCCGGTAGCCTCAAGTGCACCGAACACGCCTGCCGATCATCTGACGAAGTAGTGGACACTGTCAAGTAAGAAACCCCTTTTCTCCTCTTCTCTCGGCCATATACATTTCACTAAACCTTTCTTTAATAATTCATAGACTCTGGAGCCGGCTACCGTGACCGTTATTACGAACAGAAATTTGGAAAAGGTCCTGATGACTTAGAGTTCAGCATGGTGTTGCAGCGAGCTACGTGGAAGGTCTCTGTTGGGTTCTTTTATACTACTATCAGGTATTACCCTTAAGCACGCATATTTACAGTATTAATAATTTCCGATACTGACGGACATTTTTATAGGGATGTCCCTCTTGGACTTGGTATTACCCGTACCATTATGCTCCATTTGCACAGGATTCAAAGATGTGGCATCTCTCAAAATGGATTTCACCGTGGGGACGCCGTTCAGGCCTTTTGAGCAGCTCATGGGAGTCCTGCCTGCTGCAAGGTTGGTAAACTATGCCCTTTGGTGTCACACAAATCTCGATTTATCGCTAACATTTTCATAGTCAACACAATCTCCCGAAGGAGTTCCGTCACTTGATGACTGATCCGGATTCTGAAATCATTGACTTCTATCCTGAGGACTTTCCGGTCGATCTCAACGGCAAAAAAGTTTGCCTGGCAGGGTATGTTCTAGCATTATAGACTCGAATCCCTTCCAACTTATCATTGCTGACCTCTTATTACATCAAAGGCGTGGTGATCTTGCCTTTCATTGATGAGCATCGCCTTCTCAATGCCGTGCAGAAAATTTATCCTACCGTTAGCGCAGAGGAAATCGCCAGGAATGGTGTTGGTCACGAGTACCTCTTCGTTTCCGATACGCATCCTTTATATAACGAACTAGCCTCGCAGTTCTTCTCAAAAAGAGCGGCCGCAAAGGTAACTTGACATTTATTCCATCAAACTTTAAAATACATGCGCAACCGCAGTGGAGTTGACAACAATTTACAAAAACAGAGGTAAATCTGGACCCGAGGATTAGCGAGGGCCTTGTCGGTATTGTCACGAAGGATGACGATTTCCTTCCAAGGAGCACATTAAAATTCCCCATGAGCATCGACTCGGATGTATACCGTGACATCAACGATGACCGCTCTATGTTGTAAGTCATTCTTCTCCGCCTACCTTATTAAGGCCTCCTTGCAAAGCGCTTTTTCAGTGCTAATTTTGTCCTCTCGTTTAGTGTCGCCTATTCACTTCCAAAGAAGAAGCATCCGCACAAATCCATGCTTCTCAGAGGCGTCAAGTTCAACGCGCCGGCACTCAGCGCGGCCGATAAGGAGATCTTACTGCGCAAGCAGCAAGGCTCCGGTAGGTCGTACGGCGCGGCAGGCTGTACAACAACGACGTGGTCGCGGGAGGTCGAATGGCTATGGCGACGACCGCCCGATCTCTTACGCGCCGCCTCCGGGCGTTCGCGGCCCGCCGGCGCAGCCTTTCATGCCGCGCCAGACATTCTCGGAAGGCCTGACCAAGTCCAGCAGCAGTACTCAAATACGTACACGCACGGGCAAGGGCAAGGACAGGGTGGGCAGAACTATTCGGGCTACCAACCTTTCGACGGTGGCTTCTCGTACGGCTATTCTGGCTATCAGCAGCAGTCGATTTATCCGGGCCAGCAGAGCTATCCCGGCGCGCCTGGTCAGCAGCAGCAGCAGCAGTACCAGCAACAGCAGTACGGCGGGTACCAAAACCAGTCATACTACCCGCCGGGAGGCAACGGCGGCGGCGGCGGAGGTGGCGGAGGGAGGTCTGGATACCGCGAAGACCGCGATCGCGGAGATTATCACAACAGAAGCTCAGGCGACCGCGACTCCTACAGGGGCCGCGGCGGTCGGGGCGGTTCCAACCGAGGCGGAGGCGGAAGGGACGCGGAGATTATTACTCGTCATCGTACAGGCACTAAAACGTCACGTTTTGCGTCCTAGATGGATGCTGTTGAGATTACGTTGTATAAAACAACTAGACAGGGAAAAAAAGGATGAAATGACATGCAGTTTTTAATCATATACTGGAATATATTCATTCCTCTCCTTTCTAGAGATTGTATTACTTAGTTTCCGGCTTATAGTTTTTTCCTTTTTTTTTTCTTTCGGTTCATTCCCACGTCCTGAGTCTCCGCCTCTTTTTTTTCTTCTTTTTATACGTTCTTATCCATGTAGGCCAAAAAAAAATTTAGCTAATTGCGATACTATTCTTCTCTGGCGCAACACTCTTTGTCTTTGTATGTCTATATTCAATAATGAATTTGGATGTTTTCTATATTTTATTCATACCTATATTCTGGACACAGATTGACTTGTTGCGGAATAACTATCTGGGAATTATATTAGGATATTGGATTTATATAGGAGCTAGATATCCATCGAAAGTGTAATATATCGATATCAGTGGACTAAAAAAATCCGTCGGTTATCTATAGGGCCCGTATTGCGGGATATATGTATGCGCATTGACCGAGACTCTCGTATACATGCATGTTCAAGAGTGTCAAAACGGGAGCAAGATAGAGAGAGTTTCCGTGTGCGACCGATAAGACCTCTGAGCTCATGGAAACTCCAACTTAAAAACAAGCAGACGTATAAAGGCTGCGAGGCATCCCCAGAATAAGAAATTTTTGATTTGTTTCCAACTATATATACAATTACATCGACGTCACGAATAGAAAAAGTGGAGGTCACCGTTTGCCGAAGGCGCTTTATTTATTTTTTTTATTTTTGTTTATTTTAAAGATTAAAAAACATAAAAGAATAATCTCGTTACATATTTTATTTAGGACATAATTAAATTTACATTGTCGATTCTTGTGTGGCTAATGTTACAGGAGAGAGACATTGAGGGTTGGTTTTCAAAGGAGAGAGCAAGAGGAGCAAAGGTAGCGAGAAAACAAGGGGGTATATGGCGGTCTAATCCAAGTCGAAAAGACGACCAAACAACAAAGGTATCGAGTACAACATTAACGCTTCGTAACGATGAATGAAAAAAAAGTCAGCGGCACCGGTGTGACGCTGGAGGCAACATCGAGTTCCCATCCCAATGCGCGCGCGATGGCGCAAGACATGGGATAGGAAAGAAGTAGAGGGTCAAAAGGAGTATACAAGAAAGAAAAAAAAAAAAGGGGAGCACGAAAAGCGATAACGTCAAAATCGATACCGAGAAGGAGAATGGGGCCCCGTTAGTAAATAGTAAGCAGGTTCACCAAGCCAAAAAGCAAAAAGAAAAAAAATGGAAGGAAGAATATCAAAAGGAAAAGAGAAAAAGAGGAATATTACAAGCAAAAATTGGGTAATCTTGTCTGGAATCTTGAAAATAGAGCAAAAGATTGAATTTCCATAAGGGAAAGAGAACGAGACCTAGAAACAAAAAAAGATTTACAGGAGAGAAATAGAAAGAAAGAGACATGAAGTATTTCGACAAGAGAGAAAAATTATTGTTACAGGAACATTGGCAGTAGTGATAGCAAACTTCCACAGATGACAGTAATTATCGAGAAAGATGTTGACGATGCCTTAGCTTCCTGCTCACTGGGCTGGGGAACAGCAGCAGCAGCGGGAGCCGAAGGAGCTGACGATTGTGAACTACTGCTACCACCGTACGAAGAAGACTCAGCGGTAGAGGCAGGAACGACAGGGAATTGCTGAAGGTGCCATTGTAAACAAGTGCCTGATAATTCAAAGTCGGTGCGGCCTCCTCGGAACTAGAGCTGGAGCTGGAACTGGAGCTGAAACTGGAACTGGAACTGGAACTGGAGCTGGAACTGGAGCTGGAAGATTCCGCGGTAGTCGTATCGGCAGGAGGCGGTGGGGGACATAAGAAGGACTTGACGAAGGCGACGGCGGAGGCGATGCCGAGGGGGCGGACCTCTTAGGAGCACCTCCGACCGGGAACACCACAAGCTTCGCCTTGGTACCTTTGGGAGCGGTGACAACGCAGAAGTTTGCACCACCAGCACCGGCGCCGGCTCCGCCAGTAACCTCGTTGACAGCGTGCTTGGAAGGATCAATTTCACAGGGGCATCCGTTGCAGCCATCGCCGACACACTCAATCCTCACACCGAATTGAGGCTTTGTGTTTCTAAACGAACAGGACGGCTCGAGGTAAATAGGATTCCAACCAATCTTGACAAAAGTATCGCCGTTCGCAGCCTGGTTAGCACCGGCGACATAAGGAGACCAGTTTCCCCAAGGTTTGGAAACGTCACCCCAGACACAACCCTGTGAAGTCGTAACGCCAGGAGGATTGATATAAAAACTAAATATTATTCTATGTTAGCAAAACTGACTATGATTAGGTTTCTTTTCTACCTTGGAATAAGACTACTTACTGAGCGGCAGTAGAAGCCCAGTAGTCTGGGTTAGGGACAGCCAGAACTACCGAGTCATCCCGGACGGAAGTGGGGATGAGCATGTCCTCACGCCCCGGAAGGACCGTCTGGCAAATGGCGACTTCGCCGTCGCAACTGCTCTCCGCAAGGAACGTACCAGCACCGTCCTGGCAATATGGCCTGTCGAAAGGTTTCTGAATATTTCCGCTCATGTCGCAGTAAAGTCCACCATTCATCGACTGAGGGTAGTATAAGATGTCGCCTTCGGATCCCACTGCATCGAGACCTGTCCAGGGGGGCAAGCGTAAGGGCAGTACATTCCAGGTTTGCAAGGCTGGTCGGGAGGGAGGGCCCATCCGGCATTCCTCTGTCAGGTGTAACGGCGACGAGACCAGCATCAGTCGGGAATTGGCAAGACCCGCGACCACCACCACCACCATCACCGCTACCGCCTCCGCTTCCACCTCCATTTCCACCACCATGATGATGTCCTCCCCCGCTGCCACTTCCTCCAGTCGATGGTGGTGAACTACCGCCACCAGGATATTGTCCTCCGTTCCCCGTGGTTCCGCCGACAGCGTCA
Organism: Pezizomycotina sp. ARF18; assembly: GCA_002224055.1. Lineage (NCBI taxonomy): Eukaryota > Fungi > Ascomycota > Pezizomycotina sp. ARF18. Next base: position 156,089 of record AZLU01000066.1, on the reverse strand, counting down.
GCAGCATTCGCATCGGTGTTTGTATTGGCAGTGTCGACCGAAACGGTTACTCCACTATCCCCGGCGGTAGCATTGACGTAGTATCTCCGGACTGAACGGTGGCTGAGACATCCTCCTCCTATGCATGTGATGTCCATGTCTGCGGCCTATTGACAGATGATGCGCAGAGACGCTTGTGATTTCTGATAGAGCGAGAAGGAGCGTGATGCCCGCAGCAACAAGTGTTGGTCGTCTAGGCATGTCGGATTAAGAAAAAAAAATTGTTGCGTTATGATGTGTCTGTGAAAGAACGGAAAAGAAAGAAGAAAAGAAAAGTCAGATCAAGCGAACGGAAACGAATAAGGACTTTTTATCTTTGATTAAAAATAGAAAACCGTTCAGGCAATTTTCCTTCCTTCTCTCATATTGTTGAGCTTGCTGGCAAAGCGCCTATTCTGGGTACTGGTTTCAGGAACAACTGATTTTGAAACCCAACCAACAACCCATGTCGACAGAGCCGAAAAGGATCGTCCCTTGCTAAAGGAATTGACCAAAAAAAAAAAAGAAAAAAAAAAAGAAAGAGATATATTATTACCGAACTGCTCTTTATTATTTCGTGTTTTATCGTTGTATATTCGAGGTTGATGGAAACAGAATCATTAAAAGGAGCGCTGAGTATTATTACAGTACGATACCGTTAAAAACGAAGAAACGAAAAATACGAAAAAGGAGCGTACGGTGACAAAACACGACAAAAGGAGTGAGTCGGTCTTGCACCAAGGAAAAGATTAAAAAAGGAGAGAACGTGTTTTTAAAGAATAGTGAATATTGATATCGTCAACAGGCTGGCGAAGGCCTTTGGTTGGTGATTGATTGATCACGAGTTGGTTGAAGGGTGGTGAACAGGAAAAAGAGAAAAGGAAAGGAAAAGAAGGGAAAGGGGAAAGGGAGAGAGGCAGATAATAAAAGAAATAAAAGAAATAAAAGAACAAGCGTATGTTGTTGAAAAATTTGAAAAAAAAAATAATTTTTTTCTTCCAGGTGTGCAGGCCTCCTCCTCTCTCACTCTCTTTTTTTTTTTTTTTTTTTTTTTAATTTTGTTTACCCCTTGTCTGTCTGTCTTCTCAAAATCAATTTTTTATTTATTGTATTTTATTTTGTTCCTTATTTATTTATTATTTACTACTGAAGTATTTTAATGGTTTTATTATTATTTTTTTATTTTAATTTTATTTCTATATTATTCTATTATAGCCTGTTCCTACTTGCTAAACCCAGTCCCTTTCATCTTAGCGGAGAATTCCTCTTCCTTTGTTCGCCGCTAGTAGCAATCGTCTTGTAGCGCAAGCACCTCCCTTGTTCACGATATTGCTTTTTTTTTTTTTTTTTTCTCATCCTCATTTTAAATTATATACCAATACCGCTTTTTCTTTTTTTTTTTCCTTGTTGCTTATCGCGCTGCGGGTATCCACAGCTAAATAGCAAAATGTCTTCCCCAAGTTCTTTTTGAATCTCTCGCCTGCAGATTTCACTTTTGCGAGACTCTGAATATAGGTTCGCGACGAGCGATTCTCTCTTATAATATTCTACAAAATCTACCGTTGCGCTTTCCATTATAACAGTCTCAGCACCTTCGAATATATATCTAACTGACCGAGAGGACACGGAGGTCCAGGTACGTAAAGAGGCTGTCACTCCGTTTATCTATCTTCCCTTCTCCTTCAACAAGGAAGAAGACCAGGCAAGAAGGAAATAATAGAGTAACTAGGAATTGATACAGCCTCAGGGTTCGGAATAACCAAGAAAGAGAGGAAGAGAAGGAAAGAAATTTTTTTTTTTTTTTTCAATTGGCGGCTCCATCATGTTAAATTACGTCGGCTGATCAAAGCTTCCTCACTCGTCGTTGGGTGGACGCCCCGTCTTCCACCGAAACAGTATCTAGTAGCGGATATTCGGAAATTGGCAAGTGAAAAAAAGTATAACAAAAACTGAACTAGCGTGCAAGGGTGTGTGAATAAATACTAAGACCAACTAATAGGGAAAACAAAGGTGAACGGAATACTTTAACAGCAGAAGCCAATATCTAGAAACAGAATGCGCACCAATCATTTGGCTCGAATTCACACATGAACGGTAAAGTTTTCTATAAGTTCTTCTCGGGTGTCGAGTTTTGTATTCTTTGCGATAACAAACCTTTCGCACTGGTCAGGTATGGAAATGACACGACAGGAACCCCAAGGAATACCAGATTGTCGAGGCGGGAAGAAGACAAATGGAATGCGGCGATACTTCCTTTCATGTTTAGATAACTAACGTGATAAATTGCTCTTTCGGTATTCTTTTTTCCTCTTTCTCTAGATCACAGGCAAGCAACTATTGGATATCGCGCAACTTCCTGAAATGATGGGCCACTAAGCATGGCACCATGGCAGCGCAAGCCGGATCGTCGTGAAGAAAAGAAAAAAAATTTTTTTCCTTGGTGCGCACCGCAATTCTCCTCCCCCTATTAGAAGCGTTATAAAGGCCGCCAAATAAGGCTGGATTGGTTTAGTAGAGCTCTGGGAGTGGGCCTTGGTTTATGAATGCGCGCGCGATGGCTGGTATATAGTTTCGAAAAGGCTTGACGCTTTGGTCAAGTTTTTTTTTTTTTTTTTTTTTATCAAGAGATTTGGTGTCTTTTCATTGATTTTCACAGGCTGTTGATAATCATTCTCATCATTTTGGGAATTCAATTGTCAAGGGCAGGCAGGCCTTGAGACGAATTGTTGTCATTTTTATTTTTATATTTATTTTTCTACTTTCTTTTCCCCTTGCGGCGCCAGTTGGAAATTGGTTTATTACCAATGTCAACGCGCAGCAACCCCATTGCTCCCTTCTTTATATTTCACTGTCCGATGTTGGTATATTTCGAGTTATCTGTGAGGTAAGTTGCGTTCCTTGCGAAGAACAACAAGAAGGCTTTTTCCTCTGGCGTTTCTTTCTTCTCTCCTTTTTTGTACAGTGTGATCCTGGCGATAACCTCACAGAAGAGAAAACGTTTCTTTCTTTCTTTCTTTCTTTCTTTTTTTTTTTTTTTTTTTAACAAAAAAGAATAAATTTTGCTGGATAGTGAAGGGAATTTATACCCTAGAGAGAAAACAGTGTATCTAACCCCTTCTCGTTTATCTTCAAAATATTGTCTACTATCTCCAGTTCCGTTTCTCCACAAGCCAATTGAGAAAACAAGCCTTTTTTTTTTTTCTTCCTCAATTTGGGGGAGACTCCCAGAATTTGTCTCATCAGCGAAAAAAAGATTATCCAAACCCGATATAATTAAGAGAGAGAGTGTGTCCACACGTAAGTTTAATTCGGGAGATTCCCCTATCAAACCTGAATTGCGTGTTCGTCAATCATCAATCATCAATTATCATCCGGAGCAAGGCGACCTTGTGCTTTCTCATACTTAGTGAGAGCTGTTTTTGGATGTTTGAAAGACTTGGTTCTTGTTTCGAAAGCCGCCCGTTTTTTTAATACTCCAGAGGAAAGGAAAAATAAATAAATTAAAAAACCGAATGCAAAAAAATAGGAGCCGAATTACCGAAAGCAGACCTTTGAGAAATAGGTTACGTGAATATATCGAGACAGATCTAGTTGAATGCTTAATCCATATAACTATAGAAAGCTGTGAGACTACAAGAAGTGTCGTGATCTATGCAAGGCATATAGAATTCAAAGCATTTTTGCGAGCTCCTAGAAGGCACTGGCGGCGTTCCTGTCGCCCAATACGGATATCTCAGTGAAGACTCGATGCGCCCATGCACGTTATTTTTTCTTTTCTTTTTTATTCCTTCGCTCTTGTAAACAGCCGTGACGCATTTCGTCACCAGACCAATTTCATCTGCCCCCCCCCAAAAAAATGTCTCCTTAACAACAACTAGTACTTGTAGTAAGACGTACGCCGTGTGAAACAAGAAAAAAAAAAAAAAAAAAAAAAAAAACAGCCAAAATTTTTTCCATTCAGCGGCAGGAGAGTAAGCCGAACGCCCATGGTTTCTAGTTAGAAAGAGAAATAAAAAGATACGGAATCACATACCTACACATCGCGTTCTGCCGTCTCATATCCTTGGTTAGGCAGAAGGACATTTTTCAATCCCCAGGGATGGCAGTGGCCCAAAGCGGGTCATCGAGCAGCGGTGACGTCCGCGATCGCGACTACGGCGCCACGACTACGTCGACCGCCCCCGCTGGTGCTTCTGCGCAAACACCACGGAGAGTTAGTTTTCACCCCGACGTCCTAAGGCGGGAAGCGACACGTGAGAACGAATGCCGCACAGTCGACTCCATGAATAATGCGAATGATCATCAGTTTACATGGCGAGGCGTCGCCGTCGGCCTGTTGATTGGAAACTGATGTGTTTCACGAACACATACTTCGGTTTACAGAGTTAGTGTTTTTTGCGGAGAAAGGGCTTTCCAATTGCGACAATTGAAGGAGGGCGAGGGGATTTTGATCTACGTAGGTGCTAATGGTTTGTTCTCTACTCGGATACAGCCGGTTTCATCTCTTTAATGTCCATGCCTGCAAGCCTGCTTGGCTTCGCCATTTTCAAGATATTTTCGAGCAGTCTGGACTGGCCGTTCACGCCGAAAGAAAACGGTATGAAATATTGGAATTTTTAGCTTTGTGGGTGGTTTTTTTTTTTTTTTTTTTTTTTTTTTTTTTTTTTCCTGCTGTTGCTGAAATTTGACCGCTTCCCACAGTCCTCGTGCAAACCGTGGCAGTCGCGGTTGGCTCAATGCCTCTCAGTATTGGTCTTGTTGTATGTACTGCCAGGATCTCAATTCCGCTACTACTGCTGACCTAGCGAAACGACAAGGGAGTTATTCCCGCGATGGAGAAACTTCTCAAAAAGAAGGAAGGCGGTCCGCTTCATATATCCCTAGGAAACCTTATAATATGGAGTTTCGGTGTCGCTTTCTTCGGCGTGATATTTGCCGTTCCGTTGCGAAAGCAGATCATCGTTAAAGAAAAACTACGCTTTCCTTCGGGGACGGCCACGGCTTTAATGATTAAGATTTACATGGAGAGAAAGGTACGACAGCCGCTGCTAACGGCGAAGACAATGTGCCGCAGGTACTACCGGGGAGCGCGACGTAGAAGAGCGACCTGCGACGAACGACAAGGCAGAATGGCGGAGGCAAACCCGTTTACTGTTGTATTCATTTACGGTATCCGCGATATACGTACGTATCCGATGCCCGCCGTAGTCACTGTAGTATTACTATATAGTGCTAACCGACCCAAAAACCCACACGTAGACTTTAATCACTTCTTCCTACCTATTCTCAGGAATTTACCAGTGTTTGGAAAAGTCGCTGCGGAAAAATGGGAATGGACCCTTAATCCCTCGCCGCGTACGTAGGTCAGGGTATAATCATGGGAGGAGAAACTACCTTCGCAATGCTCCTCGGCGCAATTCTCGGTTGGGGCGCGCTTTCTCCGCTGGCAAAGCACAAAGGGTGGGCTCCGGGTGACGTAAACGACTGGATCAACGGTTCCCGCGGGTGGATCGTCTGGATCAGCTTAGCGGCCATGTTGAGCGACAGTATCATGTCTCTCTTGCTTATCACTCTGGAGCCCTTTGCTATTCAAATGTGGCGGAGGCTCAAGTACTATACGCCGCTCCGTAGCGATGGCTCTTTCTCAATCTCGACCTACAGCGAAGAATCCGAAGATGACGACGAGGAAGATGCACCGCCCGAGCAGCTGATAAGCTTCAAGACTGTCGTCATGGGCTTAGTCTTCTCCAGCGCGCTTTGTATCTTTTGCATCAGGATCGTGTTTGAGGATGTACCCGTATATGGACCATAATTGCTCTCATCGCGGCCATGTTCTTGAGCGTTATGGGTGTTCGGGCATTAGTAAGGCATGCTCTCATTTTTGAGACTTTGGAGATGATATATGTTTGCTAAATAGGTGAAACTCCCTACGTAGGCCTTACGATATTTCGGCTGTATCGGGAATCAGCAAGTTACACAGCTTCTTTTCGCGCTTGTCATACCACGGTCGAACCCGCATAGTATTCTACGAATTTTGGTCGCGGGCGCTGTGTCGGAAGCTGGTGCTCAGCAGGCTGGTGATATAATGCAAGACCTCAAGGCTGGCTACCTTCTTCAAGCATCGCCAGCGGCACAGTTTTATGGTCAGTAAGAAATACATGCACAAATGCTTGCACACTCAAGTTACTTATATCGACAGCTAACTCATGCGCATCTTTCAAATATTTCCGCAGCTCATCGGTGCAGCATTCGGTGCCGTTATCTCTCCGTTAATTTACAGGCTCTACGACTCCGTATACGAAATTCCCGGAAAGCTTTTCGAGATACCACCGCCTACATCTGGATCGACTGCGCCCGCCTAGTCTACGGCGCGGGACTTCCGCCTCACAGCAGAGACTTCTCGGCTGGTTTCGCCGCGCTGTTTGCCCTTACCACGATCGCCAAGCACGTTTACCGCGGCGTGGGCTTGCAGGGTGGATCCCCGGAGGCGTAGCGGTCGGCGTAGGAATCTACAACACGCCTTCGTTTACGCTGGCGAGGATGATAGTGGTGCCGTAGAGCTCTGGTGGCGAAAGAGCGGGAGGGCGAGGGTCCCAGAGGCGAATCAACGCTGATTGTCGTTGCGAGCGGGTTGGTTCTCGGCGAAGGGCTCGTTTCGATAGTCAACCTTTGCTTGGCAAGTCTTACGAGGAAGTGAAAAGCTAGAAAAAAAGAAGGGGCATTATTATAAAAGAAAAGAAAAAAAAGATCATTTTATTCTCCCCGTAAGTATTGCAAGACAAGGGAGTCGGATAAGACAAATGCATAATTTCTTTAAGGGCATCTTTGTAGACATACATTTACCATTGTATATTTTTATTTGCCTAATGTATTTTTAAAACTCGCAGTTGCTTTTTGTATCCCATGCATGTATTAGCTATAGATTTCTTTGCTTTCTTTCTTTCTTTCTTTTTTTTTTTTTTTTTGGGGGGGAGAATGCATCTATTCATTGTGGCATCGCGAGTCGGGTGAGTCCGATTCAAACCCAAAATAATTCATTTTAGGGAATAACTATACGCACGATATCAAGCCCTTTTCACCTACTCCCTACTTTAACTTGCCCTATCATTTGTACTATTGTTGATTACATTATTTCATTGAAAACATAAGGCGTAAACGTAGCTTTACCTCTTGAATGGAACAAACGACTCCAGGAACTTCTATAATATCGAGCAATACAAAAAAAAAAAAAAAAAAGCCAAATAGCCTCAGTCAGTATTTATATACTTGTCTCGTATCTGCTCTCCTAGCGAGCAAAGGAGAGTTATACCTGAATCAGAATGACGCCCCGAAGAGCCTCCAGGTCTCACGAAAAATAATTCGACCGAAATGCTTCGTCTCGAGAGCTCGCATCGATGTCCCGGTTCCTTGCTTATCACAACTATCAGGTGAGTGCAGCGACTTGCGGGCACTTTTACTCGTCTCGAACATCCCCCTTTTTGGTTCTCTTCCTGTACGCCCTATCGACAGATGTCATTCTGCCGAAAGGAACGGAAAGACCCTATATAATATATATAATATATATATATATATAATATAATATAATATGATAATATGACGAGTATCATAAGAGTTAAATACGCGAAAAAAATCGCTTCCCGGCTGCCGGATGAAAAACTATCAAGCAGGCTCACGGTTCACCTACAAAAAGAGCTACTATTTTGTGTATATGCATTCTCGTTCAACCTGTATCGAGGAGCGCCTTGCAGAGTTCAAATTGAACAAACACCTCCCCCCCTTTTTTTTTTTGATTTTTAGCTCTTCTCATGCTCCACGGTAGACTTACTAACTGTACGACCGGATAAATAAATGTACCTGTCATGTCGAGAGATATTTTGACAAGATACGAGGAACGTACCAACTTTTACCCCTGGAAATACAAACTGGATGTCTTTGCATTCTAAGCTAGCTAAAGGGGATCTTCCACGTGCTCAATAGAATGACTGCCGGAACTAGCGTAATGTACCATAGAGCTCGTTCCGTTCCAAAATGGCCCGACAATATCTCATTTTTGGAATATTTCGCGGTTATTTTTTCCGAGGAAGTCAAGTAAAGTAAAATAGGAGATACCCGAAGATTCTGCTAGCTTGTAAAAAGTATAGTGAAGTACCGGTATCTGCAGTGCTCTCGAACTTTCACGTCACCCAAGGAGATATATATATATATTATTATATCGTCGTTGGAAAGGAGAAGAATCTTGCAGAAAACAAGCTGAAAAAGAAAAAACTGCCTTACTGCTACTTCATATAAGAGCGTATAATATAGGTATCCCCCTCAATTCCTCTTTTCGGGGAGGATTCACGGCAAAGTCTCCATCAACTTTTGAGGATCCGTGTCCGCATCAAGTACACGGTCAGTTCTTTGATAGTGCTCTGATCCTTGCTTTTTGAAACTGATTGAGATATGGGTATGCTCAATTATCGTATCGTTTATATATCTCTCTGAATTATTGCAAATTTGTGAGGTGATAAAAAAAAAAGGCAGCGCTACCGATTTGTTATACCACTTACCTATAGGCTGTGATCGGATTGCTCATGAGCTGGATCTGGTTTAGCTAGGTCCCAACAGCAAAACATCAGTACCTTTTTGCGTAATAATAATGACAACAATTCTCGATTTCTCCAGGCTACTTACGTCCCTAACGAACATGCGTTTCTTCCCCCGCAGATTAAAAAAAATTTTCCCCCTGTGAGATTTAATATTATTCTTCAAACGTTTAGTTCCTTTTAGTGCGCCTTGGTGCATTTCTCCTAGTTCTCTGCCCCTCTTTTTCTTTGACGGGCGGGAATAATAGTAGTAATAGCAAAGGAGGAGAATAAAGAAAGACAGAAAAGTGGGGAGACGAAAGGAAAGAGATGTGAACGGAGTGTCTACTGAGGAGCTTCCTTTCCCGAAGAATTAAGGAAATAAAAATATTTGCCGTACGGTCCATATTTGCCCTACCCCAAGGGGCGGTTCTTTTTAACGACCACCACTTTTTTTTTTTTTTTTTTTTTGCTACACTACTTACTACCGGTTGCTTGTTCCCCCCGTTACTTTTACTTAGCACTTACTTTCCTTTACTTACCAAACCGACTTACCGCGTCCGCTCTCCTCTCCGTGGCTTAAGAAATAATTCACGCAAGAAGAAAGATCCCCCCCAAAGAAATATTCCCCTGGTCTTCTTCTATCTATCTATCTATATCTCTTTCCTCCATCTTCTTTCTTCACTATCTCTCTATATTTCATTCTCCTCTCGATAGTACGATTCCCCCCCCTCCCCTTTCGGTGTCCTCGCCCCTTTCGCTGTATTTCTTCCCCCAATAGAAGTCGTCTCTATCAATTTTCTGAGGGTTTAACCAAAAAGCTTGTTATATTCACCCCCGCGGTTTCTTCTGGAATATCGTGTGCTCTTGTTCTACATTCCAACTGTTGTGCTTCACTACTCGAGTGCCTTTAACCCTACTTAGTTCCGTCTACTCTTTCCTTCCTCTGGTTCTCTGATTCTGGTGCTGGAAGAACAAAAAACCCCGCCTCCTCCCCGTTTCATGTCAAAGTACAGGTATAGGACCAAATCCGCCATATGAAAAATTACCTCTCTCCCTCGGCTCCGAAAATAGAATTACAGTTTCAATCTATATCGCAAAGCGAATGAATATATCTATATATCTTGAAATTTACTATTACCGTGATATCTCTTGTCGTGTCTCTTTCTTCATTCCCTTCTTAGCTCGCTTGTTTTGTTCATGCACCGTTTGTTTCTCTCTTATTGCTTTTCATGTGTATTACTAATATAATAAGAGAGAGAAGCCAAAGAAAAAACAAAACTAATTTGAGCAAATCGAACTCCAGTTCCTGAAGCATTTGGGCTGTAATCGCTGTCAAATATGGACGGAGGCGACGGAAAACTGATAGCTACGCTGCTCGAGCGTGTCTCCGCGAAGGTACTTCTTTCACGTTCATGTCTCCTCCTCCCGCTCGACACGTTCTTCAACGAACTGGATTTTGTCGCCTGTCGCCTGTCGCCTGACAACTTCGGAGATGGAACACGTATCTCCGAAATTTTGCGTTAAGAAGAGTGATTGATTGCTGACTCGGATATCTAGCTTCCAAATAGGTCTGGAGACGATTTGGAGGAGGTTAGGCGTGATGAGATTGTGGTGCTGTCGAGAGACACGCTTATTTCGCTCGCAAAATCTCAAGCGGAGGTGGTTGCTCGAGGGTTGTCGGTCTACTGGATAATGTCTCACAGGTTCGCGTCCATCGTCTTACCGTCTCCTTGATCTTCGCTACGATTAAAGCTGCTTAGATACGCCTCGGTCCCGTATGGAAATCTAGGGAGGAGGAGAAAAAGAGCGTAATGATAGCTAACTGACACTTTTTACCTGTTTACGAAATGAATAGCAATACGAGGCACCTCAGCAACGGAATCGTCTTTCTTTGATCGCACTTACGCAAGTCTTCCTTCTCGAACTCCTCGCCGATTGCCTTGAGGCGCACTGGATGCCGTGGATGAAGCTGCAGTTCAGGAGGGGAGACGCCGACCGGACTCCAGACACAATTCGTTGACAACAGGTCCGCAATACTCCCTTCGACGGCTCGGAAGATCAGATGCAAGGAGCCACCTCCTTGGGATGACGCGCAGGCACGACATCTCCTCGACATCGTACTCCGACTGTTCAGCAACCCAATCACGTACGAGGAGAGTGCAATGTCGCCACAGGGACCCCCGCCGATGAAGAACGGTTCGTCCAGTCAGCTATCCGAAGAGAAAACCGCAGAGGTGTTACCGAGGCAGATGACCGAGGTGGATAAATCCGCGTTCAGATCATCGAATACCTAAGTGCATCGAATTGGAACCTGGTTTTTCAAACGCTCCAGAACATACTCAAGTCGCTCCGTGGTGCTATGAATGATGACATGGACACGTCGGGGATGCAGCTTCTCGCCCATTTATGGATCAACTCCAAGCAGCTTTCTGCCATCTTATCAGGTGCGTTCAATATTACTCTCTAAAATTGCTGCATACCAAGGTCATACGTGTTTCTTACTAAACATGCTTTTGGCCGCCTTTACAGAGCTGTATGCAAGCTTCCTACATCTCAGAAAACCCTATCAGCACTGCATCTCAATCCTTTTGCCCGAAACAATACAAAACTGGGTCGACAGCCACCCACACGAGTTTGTCAACCTTCATATGAGCCAAAGAAGGCTGGAAGGTGGAGCAGACGTACTCTTTGACATCGCCAATAACATGGTGGATAGCACAAAGAAGCGAGCGATGCTGTGGCCCCTGCAAACATCGCTTGTTCTGCTCCTTCCTGAAGTCTTCTTGCTTGCGAGCATGTTGCGAAGTAAACAGGAGCACAAATGCTAAGAGAGTAAGCTACCCTACTGGAGGCTATGGTTGAAGGCTAGGAATCCTGGCTGACCTTTTCGTGCATGCAAAGGTTCTCTTCCTCGAAACGTTGCGGAAATCTTTACGGTTGCCGAGGTCTTCAGACATCGCTGGATCCTGTCTCGTGACCATCTGCCGCGCTGCTAGTCACTTTCCCATGGAGTCGGATAGTGCTGTTTTGAGTTTTGCGTTAGATGTCCAAAATGAAATGAGGGTATGAGTGACTCCGCTCTTTGCAAATACCGCTGTCGTCTCCATTTTTGCTAAGATCCGGTATAGGAAGAAATATTCAAACGGCAACATCAAGATGACATACTTGTCGACAAGGAGGTAATGGTGAAAGCATTTGTGGCGCTGTGCCATTTGTCTAGGGAGCAAGTGGTGGAGTACCTCGTGCCCCGCTGCCTCGCCAAAGATGCGCCGATGCAATTTAAGATCGCAGTATTTGCCGGCACTGCGAATAGCGACGCAAGACAAAACTAACAGCTTTGCTAGCCTGTACCATGCTATTGCCCCAGACATTAGGGAATACCTCCACACAATAGGCACTGCTCGGAAAGCGAGCATTCCTAATGGCGTTATGAGAAAACAAGGGGATAATTCTTCTTCCGAAAGTCTACTTTCTGTAGAGCTTTTGTATCAGATTTTGGAGCTCCTCAAGGTCCGACCTTACCTACTCTACGAAGGCGCGCCGAAGAACTCTGAAGAGAGCCCGGTGTTTTTCGAGAAGATCCTATCATCGATCCTGAACTATAACCGATGACGACACCTTGGTCAGGACCCTGTCTGCAGAGTTCGCCAGAAGACTGGTTTCCAGTGATAGATATAGTCACGAAAGAGCAGGCAACAAGACCCAAATGGATCTTCAAATCGAATCGTGGAAGGGAGCCTCTGCAATCTTGGTGACATTCTCGAGGAAGCTGCTGGACTTTGACCTTAGCGATCCCGCGCTGAAGATCATGCTTGCGCTGGTCCGAGATTACATGGAAACCCGGTTACAGTTCCTTCGCGGAATGAAGACTCTGTCGAAGCTGGCGCTGATGTGGCCGAAAGACAAATCGCCGGTATCAGCTGGAAGTCTCGCTTTAGTGCTCCTTTGTTCTAGTGACCTTGAAATTTGCTCATTGACTACGAGCGCAATCGGTATCCTATGCGAGGAAGGTCGCCTGACCGAAAACTTGGAAGATCTCGACCGGTCTGGATTGAGTGTGATGAAGAATTACTCCGTCTATTCGGAGCTTTCCTCGCAAACTTTCAGGATGACTGGCCCCGTTGCGTTTCAAAAAACGTCTTCGAAAGCTGTTGGTGCGAATGAACCGTCCGACAGCCGGTATCTTGACGGCATGGGAATCCGTTTTCACCAAATGGAAAACGCTATGCAAGACCGTCCCGACGGCCAACAACAGCAGCCGATTGGCAGCCTTGATGAACCCCAGAACAACATGGTTGAGTGGAGGAATTACTCGGGCTTCCTAGCCGCACTCGGCGGATGTTGTATAGCTGTTCTACCACAGGATCTCCGTATTGACGACTCGTCTATCGCTGGTCTACGCTGGATCGATCGGTTGGCCCCGGACGGCGATTCCATGTCGCTTCTGGATAGGTTCCTGAAACAATGTCTTCAGCTCTGGTCTGCAGTAATGTTGGAGTTAGAGAAGCGATTAGGGAAGTGCTTGGTGCCGAAATGAACCCTAGGCTCTACGTTCAGCTCTTCCACTCGCTGGAACTGGAGTTGAACAGCATGCTGGAAACCCTCCGGCTGGAACTCTTAACGAAACTAGGTTGCTTTTCGCCGAACAGGCTACATCCCTCTTGCGGGCTATCATCGATAGGATCGAGGATACCCAAGAGAGCTTGCTTTCAGTCGATTTCGGTGCCCTCACGCTGATCCTGGCAAGGTATCTCCATACTCAAAAGGAGGACGCGGTGACGCTGAGAGTGAAGATTAAGATGTGCCAGCTTGTGGAAGTGGTGTCTCGGAAGAAGGATATACTGAATTTACGCCAGGACATCAGGGTCCGAAATACCCTCCTGCAAATATTGTCCGAATGGATGTCTCGACCTTCCAAGAGCGGAGACCAGACTACACCATCAGTTAACCGTAAGGATGAGGTCATCAGGCTGCAGAAAGATTTGGACCGAGCATGCCTCAAGGCATTGGTGAACCTGCTAGCGCGTCTCCCTTTGCAACCTACTGAGAGTCACGACGCCGACGCACTGGACGCTAAATCTCAACTTTTCTGCACTTATTTCACCTTGTTCTTGAATTTATTGGAAGCTGGCCAAAATGACCCCGAACGGAAGAGAGATATTTCGCTTGTGTCTTTGGCGAGAGACGACGCATCCTCAACCTTGGAACTTGCTATTCTGGCTCTTTCAAATCTCCTGAGTGCGAATGTGGACGTTGGTCTGAAGTTTTCTCTGGAGATCGGTTACCATGACAATCTTGAAATCCGTACGGCGTTCATGCATGTTTGACAAACATTCTGACCCAAGGAACCGAGTTCTCTTCGCTGGGGGATTCTGCGATCGGGGAGAAATATGAGCGGCTCATTGATCTCTTGGTATCCGACATGAAATTTGTGCTGACACTTTGCGACTGCTGTCCTAGTAGCGAAGTTGACGAGATTGCCATCTCACTGCTTAACATTTTTGATTCTAAAGGCCTTGGACTTACACTCCTCAAGGGACTTATCGAGCAGGAAGTCACGAACGCCGAAAGCGAGTCGGAACTGCTGCGCCGTAACTGTGTTGCAACAAAGATGCTTTCGCTCTTTGCAAAGTGGAAAGGTGCCGCATACCTACGAACGACACTGCAGCGCGTTTTGGAGCGCCTCATAGTCTCTTCGGACGAGCTCGACCTCGAACTAGATCCTGAGAGGACAAGTGGGCCGGAAGAATTGCAGCGGAATGCTTTGCAGCTCCGCTTCGTGACCAATGTCTTCATCGATGAAATTGCAAGAGCGTGAATGCGGTGCCCGCGTCGTTTAGATTTATTTGTCACACAATTACCACTTCAGTAACAGGCAGATTTCCGGAGGCGAAGTTCACGGCGGTCGGCGCTTTCATCTTTTTGCGTTTCTTCTGCCCGGCCATCGTTGCGCCTGATTCCGAGGGTCTCGTATCGTCGATTCCGAAGAAGGAAATGAGGAGAGGTCTCCTGCTTATCGCCAAAGTCGTGCAGAATCTCGCCAATAACGTCCTCTTCGGCGCCAAAGAACCTTACATGATCCCTCTCAACGATTTCCTAACCGCAAACATTTACCGTGTTACCACCTTCCTGCGAGATATCTCAAGCCCACCGAAGCTTCCCGAGCAGACGGCGACTCCTCACGAAGCTTTTGATTTCGTAGCTGTATTGCCTTGCACAGGTTTTTGTACGATCATTGGGAGACCGTGAGGCAGAAGATCTTCCACCAGCAACGCCTCCGCGCCCACAGGGATCACAATAAGGACGAAGAGGCGGAGCTTCGGGCGTCCATTTCCAAGTTCACAGCGCTGATACCCACGTTGGAGCTCCACCGCTTGACATGTCTTGGAGCAGGCCGCAAATGTCTCCTAACGTCCAGCCATCTTATTACAGGTTCCAGCAGTTCATGCTCAGAAACTCTGGCCGCAGCGTTGAACCGATAACTTCAGCGCGGATAGTATATGATGGAGGAGAATCTAAGACGGCATGCCTGTGATTGTTTCGTCTTACGGCACCTTAACGCAGAGCAGGTCGATCCCGAACTTCTGCTTTATTGCTTATTCAAGATAGCAAGTCGCATGTGGTCCAAGCCGTTCGGCCTGCTAGTGGACGCTACCTCGTACACCGTGAGCAACGAGCTGTCGGAAGAGATGACCCGGAAGATGGAGTACAAACATGCCACCCGACATGACCAAGACGTTCAAGCGCTTCTACGTCTACAACATGAACAGCGCGTACCGTAAAACGTTCCGCGTATTGTTCGTCACGCTTGTAAGGACGAATCTAGTCCGTTGCACCCGAGAAATATCGATTACTTGCTCCTGGGTAACCTGAGCGAGCTACAACAGCACTTCCACCTCGCCTCATTACATTTACCGAAGGACACAATATCGCTGGTTACGGATTCGAGGTTCGTATTCCAGCCCGTCACACGTCTCTCAAAGACAAAAGGCAGGATAGACGTCATTATCAAGGTTGGCAGCCAATACATCCAGATTACCACGACGAAGAAATTGGAGATTGTACCGGGTTTGAGGATGCATGCTACAGTCAACGATATATTCCTTTTATCCGACATCGAGGAAGCCAATGCGGCGTTCCACACCGACGAAGAGAACGCGTTCGGCATCAAGACCGAGAATGGAAAAGTTGCGATGTTCTTTTCGAGTCCTAAGAGGCTCGATGTATTGCAGAGCATAAAATCTGCCAAGTCCAAGCAACTGAAAGATAATAAGCCCTCGAAGCTTAGCGAGCGAACGATAAGACCTGAAGACGTTCCTGGCACATTGTTGAATATCGCCCTGATGAACATGGGCAGTTCTGATCAGTCTCTTCGGATCGCAGCGTATAATTTGCTCTGCGCTCTTTGCCAGACGTTCCATTTCAACATCGACCGGAAGTTCGTGAGCGCGAAGGGCTTGAGTATACCGACGGATTCTCTATCGCTCATCGTGGGAGTCAGCGAGAAGCTGTCGGTTACGGAACCGCAGCTCACGTTCGATTCCTAACTGAGTTCTTCGTAGGATGGGAGAAATCACCTGCGCATCAGAGGCCACTTAACATACTGTACATGGTACCTTGGCTCTCAAATTGCAATCGCAAGTTCTTGCATTGGACGGCGATAGTGAACGAGGGAAGGAGCGTCTTGCCAATCTTGCTCGCAAGCTCATCGAAATGACAGTTCATGAGACGAGGCTCTATACGGCATTCAAACAAAACGCGTGGACGATCATCAGCAAAGACGAGAGCTTGCTGGAGGTATTCTTTGAGGAGCTGATGAAGAGTGCGATAAACTACGGAACGGGATCCCAGAGGCGGATGTCATTGGTCAATAGCGTCATCTTTCGGGACATTAACCATGAGGGGTAAGATCATCGCGAGGTTGCGTAAAGCGCTCAACCGAACATCCCTCAGACCGACCCGTCATCTGAAAGACAACGCCGTGTGGAAGGAAATGTGCGTCCTCCTCCGCATCTGCCTTGCTATTTCCTTCGACAGCAGAGCGCAAGCTCAGATGTTTCTGCCGGAATTGTTCCATATCATCACGATGGTAGTCAACTGTGGTTCTCTTTCGGTACGAACTACCGTGCACAGCCTTCTCGTCAACACCGTCCATTCGATCTGCACTTCGTTCCCGCTTGACGAGGAAAATCTTTCAAGGCTCAAGGGCATTCTTGCTTCTCTTTCGGAGCCGAAGATCGGCCTCCTATTTAGTCTCAACCGGCCAACTTCGAGGGATACGGCGGTCATCGAGGAGCAAAGGGGCGCGGAGACTGCATCGATATCATCATGGAGACCATAACCACCTTGCTGCTCGACATCATCGCAATTGCAGCACCTTCCATCGGTAAGAGTTTTTTCCCTATATTGCTAAAGCAGATACTAAAATTGCGTATTACTAACTTTTTCGTAAATCTAGATATGGCGAACATCTGGAGAGCACGCTGGATGAGTTTGGTAGCAAGCACTGCCTTCCAGAACAATCCGGCCATTCAACCTCGTGCTTTCGCGGTCATGGGATGCCTTGCTCGGGAAGATGTGGACGACGACTTGCTGTATCAGGTGCTTGTGGCGTTGCGCAGCGCTCTGGCTCGCTTTGTCGAGCAAGGAGACTTTGAAATGCTAGCGAGCATCATCACAAGTTTGACCAAGATGATGGACAACCTACCATCGACGTCAAGATATTTACATCAGCTCTTTTGGCTTTCGATGTCCCTGGTCCGCGTCGGCCCACCGGCTTTCTACAACTGCTCCGCGGGCCTCTTGCAAGCAGTGTTGCGAGTTATCGCATCATCGGGAGAACTCAAGGACGGTAGGATGAACAATGTGCTGATGAACGGCCGCCTAACCGTGGAAGACGCTGCTTCAGCCGTCGACGACCTCTTCGGAATCCACTTCACCGCCGAGCGTTTCGCTTTGCTGCGACTTACTGCCTCGTCAAAGTCTAAGCGATCCGATCACCAAGTCGACCGCCATAAACACGTTGGACACTTTCCTAGAGGTTACAGTAGCGAACGCGAAGGAGAACAATCCGGATCGGGTCTCCTATCATAGGCCTTCATGCCTTACCTCGCAATGGTTGCTATGCGTCTTGCCAATGTAGAGGACCTCAAGGAGTATCAGTGGATGTGCGGGCTCCCCACCCCATCAGGCAGAAGCGACGAATCGATATCGTTTGCAGATCTGCTCCCGCCATCGGAAGGGGCGCCAAGGGTTCATCTGGTTCTCGCCGCGGCGTTTGGCTTCGTCGATTTTAGGCTCCTGGAGGAAACATCCATTGTGAACTGGCTGAAGTTCTTCGAGAGCCTTGCCGCAGAGCGTCCAGATGTCTTTTGCCTCGTACACGAGCAGATCAACTCACAATTGGAAGATATCCTGATTACCTCACAAAACTCCTCTGTGCTCACAATCGCACACTCGCTCATAGGACAATTACAGCCGATGAACGGTACAAGAACCCCGTGAACGCTACGGAAGACTTGAAGCAGCTGCTGCAGGAAGTTGGATTTACTGGTGTCTTCGGCGCGACGTCATTCAAGGCTGTCTCTAAGGAACACGAACGTCTCTGCATCGGATATATTGATCGTCTAATCGAGGTATGTACTCTATAGCCGTAGGGCTTGAGGACAAGACGAAGGAGAGTCTTTGCTAATATCTATAATTTGAACAGCTCATCATCGCCTAAGCCTTTTCCTTCGCCTCATATTCCTCCTACTTCACATTCTCCTCGGTTATCCTATGGTGTTCACGGAGTTGCACAACAAGAGTTAAATAGGGACAGAATGACCAACAAAGTCCCCTCTCTCATTTCGCTTTTAGCTGCGTACCTGTTGATGTTCTTTCTTCTTGACATGGAACACGTCGAAACGGAATTCTTTACGACCGTTTTATGTCTTTCAATGCCTTTCTGAACGAGTTTTTCTATTTATCAACTCTCCCTTTCCTTATACCTTAAAACTAACGTGTTTCCCCCTTTACTCTACCCGTACCTATCGTAAAATTTCTCTCCTTTGCTGTATATCCCTTTTACTCGCCATGTCTTATGTTAATGCATTCATCGATTGTCCTTTTAGCCTCTAGCATGTATTTTTCTTTACGATTTTAGTTTCTTTCTTCATTTTCTAAAACTCGATGCCTTTCCTACGTTTCTATCATATCATATGCATGCACTCACTTATAAAAACTTTTTTATTTCTTGTACGTTCCCTTATTTACATATTATATAGTACCGGCTCTTATCTTACATGGTTTGCTTTTGTTGTAAGTTCACACAGTCTTATCGTGTGTCTGATGATCCGAATAAGACCTGTGGATATCTAATAATGAAATAATAATAGCTACTTCTTTTAATATTTGATGAGATATCTTCTATATATATATATATACTGTTCGTAGTTTCACTAGAATTGTGCTGTAGACTATGTATAAAAGTACTCCTTATATAGGATGTGGTGATGGCAGTCGACGCTTCTCTTATACTTCCGTTAGGTGGGAATTGCTTGAAGTTTAGTGGTTCAGAGATTTTCGGTTATCGGGCCGCTTAGATGCCAAGAAATATCCATACCGCTATGACACACATTAAATTTGCCGTTTGTCGTCCAGTGATCTCGCACCATTATCTTTCAACGATTTCGCGATCACCCAAAAAGAAAAGAGAGACAAGAAAAAAAAAAAAAAGAGCACGCGTCTTCAAACCCGCCAGAACAGAGCTTAGTCTCTTTCATCACAACGTACAACCGGCCCACGATGAAGTTCTTCATAGAGTATAGATAGCCTTCTTCTTATTCTCATTATGTGACTACAATCAAGAAAATGCTAATACGAATACTTGGGCAGTGATCTTCCTGTACTCTTTCCTTATCCAAGGATATATCCAGGTGAATAAAAAAAAAATAAAAAAATAGATTGACAGCCCAACTTTCCACAAAAAGTTATCGATATATAAAGGAACCAAAGCTTACAAATGGCATTTTAGAGCAATATGCGTTCGTATACCCCTCTCGGTTTCTATTTCGCATCCTGTTTTCCCATTTTTGGAATGTCGCCATGGAGGGGGAGGAGGAGGATGAGTTACGGCTTGCGCTAAAACGTCGTTAAAATCGGAAACGCAGATATATGTGCGACCTCAAACGTACGTCTTCCCGCCCTCCTTCGTCGAAGCGAAAAAATTTCCAAGGTTGTATGTCTGACGCTTTTAGGGGTTTTGGCTTCTACAGGAACTCTAGATGCGGGCGGGCACTGCGTCCTAGGTATGCCTTTGACTTTTCCCAAACGCTCGCTATGTCGCCATCGTAGCTTCTTCTGACCACTTTTATCTTTTCGCCACTCTGCCAAAACCAAAAAAAAAAAATAAAAAAAATACAGAAATGCCTTCAGGAACCGGCAAGACCGTCTCCCTACTGTCGCTTATTATCGCCTACCAGCAGCACTACCCGAACACCGGAAGCTCATCTACTGCTCGCGTACGATGTCCGAGATCGAAAAGGCACTCGCCGAGTTAAAAGCGCTAATGGAGTTCCGCGCGAAGGAGCTGGGATACGTCGAAGATTTCCGGGGTTTAGGGTTGACGAGTCGCAAGAACTTGTGCTTGCACCCGAACGTAAAGCGGGAGAAGAGAGGGAACGTTGTCGATGCGCGGTGTAGGAGCTTGACGGCCGGTTTCGTGAAGGAGAAGAAGGATAGAGGGGAGGATGTGGAACTGTGCATATATCATGAAGTATGAAAGAATGCATATTACCCCGTGGGAAAGATGCTTGATCTAATTAGGCTTCTTGCTAACGTTGCGAATCTCAGAACCTCAGCCTCCTGGAACCTCATAACCTGATACCTCCGGGCGTTTACACTTTAGACGGCATGCTAAAGTACGGCGAGACGAATAAGCAGTGCCCGTACTTTACTGCCCGCGAATGGTAATTGAACGGCCTTCCAGATATGAATCGTCCTAGAGCTACAGCTGATAACATCTTTCGTGGCATGATTTATTAGATGCCGTTCTGCAACGTCATAATATACTCCTACCACTACCTTCTGGACCCAAAGATCGCCGAACGTGTATCCAAGGAGCTATCGAAGGACTGCATAGTCGTTTTCGACGAGGCACACAATATCGACAACGTCTGCATCGAATCGCTGAGCATAGATTTAACGGAAGATACGCTAAGGCGGGCTGCCAGAGGAGCTTCAAACCTAGAGCGGAAAGTGGAGGAGATGAAGCAGACGGATGCGCAGAAGCTGCAGGATGAATATTCGAAGCTGGTTGAGGGGCTGAGGGAGACGGATGAAGCGAGGCAGGAGGATTCGTTTATGGCAAATCCAGGTAATACCTATTACCTTTACAAAAAATAGAGATGAAAATCTACTAACTTTACATCTTAAAGTACTACCGGATGATCTCTTGAAGGAAGCCGTACCAGGCAACATACGGCGAGCCGGGCATTTTGTATCATCTTGAAGCGATTCGTGGAGTATTTGAAGGTTTGTTGTTCTACAGACATCTTAACTATAGGGTTCGAAACTTTTATTGATGAACGAACAGACACGTATGAAAGTTCTTCACGTTATATCAGAAACCCCGCCATCGTTCCTAAAACACTTGGAAGAGCTCACATTCATCGAGCGAAAGCCATTAAGATTCTGCGCCGAGCGTCTTACATCCCTAGTACGTACTCTCGAACTTACAAACATCGAGGACTTCCAGCCTCTGCAAGATGTTGCAATGTTCGGAACGCTGGTAGCCACATACGATACAGGCTTCCGCCTGATACTTGAACCGTTTGAATCCGAGACCGCAACCGTCCCGAACCCAATTCTACATTTTACGTGCCTGGACGCTTCGATAGCCATAAAACCTGTTTTCGACCGTTTCAGCTCCGTGGTTATTACGTCGGGTACGATATCGCCGCTCGAAATGTACCCGAAGATGCTGCAGTTTAACTGCATCGTGGAAGAGTCGTACAGCATGACGCTCGCGAGGAAGAGTTTCTTGCCGATGATTGTCACACGCGGCAGCGATCAATCGACGATAAGTAGCCGATTTGAAATTCGTAACGACCCTAGCGTCGTAAGAAATTACGGAAACCTACTGGTGGAATTCTCAAAGATTACGCCAGACGGTTGGTAGTCTTCTTCCCTAGTTACTTGTACATGGAGAGTATTATCAGTATGTGGCAGGTATGTCGATCCTGGACGAGGTGTGGAAGTACAAGTTGATATTGGTAGAAACACCCGATAGCCAGGAGACGTCGCTAGCTCTGGAAACGTACAGGACGGCGTGCTGCAACGGCCGCGGCGCCGTGCTGCTTTGCGTCGCGCGTGGGAAAGTGTCGGAAGGTATCGATTTCGACCACCAGTACGGCCGGACCGTTTTGTGCATCGGCGTACCCTTCCAGTACACAGAGTCCCGCATCTTAAAAGCCAGGCTCGAATTCTTACGGGAGAATTACCGGATCAAGGAGAACGACTTCCTCTCCTTCGACGCGATGCGGCACGCTGCGCAGTGCCTGGGGCGCGTCTTGCGTGGTAAAGACGACTATGGATCATGGTACTCGCCGACAAGCGGTTCGCGAGAAAAAGGCAGCAGCTGCCCCGGTGGATCAACGACGCTCTAACGGACGCCGAGACGAATCTCAGCGTGGATATGAGCGTCGCGGCGGCGAAGAAGTTCTTGAGGGACATGGCGCAACCTTTCCACAGCAAGGATCAGGAGGGAGTCAGTACATGGAGTCTTGCTGATCTGCAGGCGCACCAGAAGTCGAAGCGACTGCTAGAGGAAGCGGAAGAGGAGAAGGCGAGGAAAGAGGCGCAGATGAATGGTGCGGATGGTACGAATGGATACAGTAGTAACAAGAACGGTGGAAACGATCCGTATGATTCAGAGTATATGTCGGACGACGATGACCAGATGATTGCTGCAGCTATGGAAGTAGATGGTTAGATCTAAAAAGCTGCGGAGCGTAATGATTACTAGGATCTACTGGGCTTAAAAAGGATATTGCTCCTGTACGAGTTTTTTTTTATTTTATTATATTTTTTAAACTGCATCAATAACTTATTGAAATATATCGGCATCAAGTAGTAGCTTTTGATTGTAATTCAGGCCTGGACATTACTTAAGCATGTATCTGTCATATCCTAGGATCGTATATTTTTCTCATTCTTTTTTGCTATTGTTTTCCCCGTCGGGGGCCCGGGGACGGCGATCTCGTAGGGATGGCGTTTCTGGTTTATACTGGTTGGAGGAACCTAGCTTCGGAGACAATGATATTCACGTCAGTCTCTCCAAAACTCTTTCAGAAGTGAAGCTTGTATCAATAGATATACTTAGTAGTGAATGGCCTGAGTAGCTGGAGAATGTTGCAGGCCAACCTAGCGGATGTATTCGATAAGTATAAGTGGAAGTTTTTTCCCTTTTGAAATAAAAGTCATTTTCGAAAAATGATTCCCCAAAGAACTCAATAATAAAGAAACTCACCACCTTCCGCGCTTATGCGCACAATACCACATAGAAGTGCGTGCGGCACACAACGCCAAAGATACTTAGGATACTGGAAATTTAAAGACCAATAATGTGACAAATGCTCAGAATACCCTCGGATTCGTTTTCACCTGGAAGAAGAGTTACTATTAGATCTATAGAGTGGTCCCGTATCCAAGTTTAGCTACTGCGCTAATTATAAGCTGCTTCTACCTATGACTCCACCGAGCTAAGGCTGGCCCCACCAGCAAATGACTGTAACAAGCAACTTGGAGGGCAGGCAGGTAGTAACAGCTCCAAACCTAGCAGATCTTTTGTATGAAAAGATTTGAAATCCATTCGAATTCGAGCTATAAAGGGAAGATACGAATATTCCTCTTCGTTCTTAATCCAATAGTCTTCTTCTAATCTCATTATTATTTTTCTTCATTTCTTCCTTTTTTGGGCATTCCTTTTTGTATATATCCATCTGATAATCTCAGCTGTAATACAGCAACGAAAGTTTTAGCTTTTCAGCTTCCTTTCCTAATTCCTAAAATCTCCACATGAGCAAACGCAAGTCCGCCGCAAGCAGCGCCAATGCTGCCGCCGCCTCTTTCCAATTCGGAGCTCCAGCATTCGGAGCTTCCGTCGCAAGTTCATCGCTGTCCCACATCGCGGAGCCCCCCGATTTCTCGAGGATTTCCGAACCGGCCGTCGTCGTAACTTTCAAGAACCTCACGAAGCGGGACGCGTTAACGAAGGAACGGGCGCTGCAAGAGCTGCAGACCGTCGTCGGTGCGACCGAGGAAGGATCGCTCGAGGACGGGATAATCAGCGCGTGGGTAGATCTGTACCCGAGACTATCAATCGAAAACGCCCGGCAGGTCAGGTTGCTCTCGCACCAGGTCCTGGGGCTCGTGGCCCAGAAGTCGAAAAAGCGGTTCCTGCCTCGCATGCCCAGGGTGGTCGGATGCTGGCTGGCGGGACTCTACGACGGCGACAAGCTCGTGTCCCAGGCGGCCGCGAACTCGATGCGGGCCGCGTTCCAGAGCGAGGAGAAAGTGGCGCTGCTGTGGAAGGCTTACCAGGAGCTATACTGGAGTTTTGCAGCAGCGCAGTCCTGAACGAGACGCCGGGGACGCTAAGCGATGAGCGGAATAACAGCCCCGACGACATGGAGGCTAAATACGTCAGGGTAGTGTCTGGAGGTTTGATGGCCATTAGCCATCTGATATGTAGGTCGCGCGGATAGCCCGTGAAGTAAGGTCTTGAATGGAAGGGAATATGAAGGCTAACGGAGGAAAATTTCGAGGTTAAGCGGCGTTGAAGGAGGAGACACATAAGCATGACGATTCCTATTCGGAGTTTCTAAATGACAAGCGCACTTGGACATTCGCGTCGAGTAAACACAGTCAATTGAGACAGCCTCTTTATGGGCTACTAAGAGCGGTCTTAGTAAATCGCAAAGGTCAGCCGTCCTTGAAGTATCTACATTTGAGGACTACGGATCAGGAGGGCTAATTTTTTTTTTTTTTTTTTTGGGGGGGGGTTTTCATTTTTTACTTTTCAGACCTGATCGAGCCTTCGCTACCCACGATTTCTACCGCAGCAATCACGAAAGCTTCCGCAGAATCCCAAGTTGGGTCAAACTCGGATTATCTGATCACTCTAATCTATATTACCAAAGTATATCTTGCTTTTACCAGATCCTCATGGTCTTATTATAATTAAGCTTGTTATGCTAATTCTTAGTAGCCTTTCCACAGTGTTGGGAGCTTGCTGCTACAAAGAAAGCAAGCTCGTTATCATTGCTTCGAAGATATATACGCCGAGGAGCTCAGGGAGCTACTCAAGTTTACTGGCAGAAGCTTACCGAGCTGTTGCAGCTACTCCCTGATTCAGCCCTACCACAGGAGCTGAAGCAAGCAGAAGATCTGCTGAAGGCAATAGTGGAAGGTGTCACAAGTGCTTTCGGAGAGCATCGGGCGAACAATGCAGCGGCATGGAACTTCTTCTTCGTTTCGTGCAGATACCTAATGTCGAAGCTTCAAATCGAAGGATTACAGAATGAAATCTTGGACGAATGGATTGCCAAAGTTCTCGACGCAAATCTTGGGACGACGCGGGCAAGGAGAGCAAATTTCAGATTTTGGGAGATACTGTGGTCATTCTCGCCGATGGTATCGAGATCATTACGATGTCCGACGATAACAACTTCAGAACAGAATTCGAAGGCCTTTGGAAGTCACTGTCTGGTGGCATATCCACTAAGCTTATTCCACAGTCGCAGGAGCAAGATGGCGACACACCGGCGGAGCCTCAGAAGCGTCCCACGGAGAGCCATAAGCACCTCCTGGCCAGGATTGAAAAGTGGATAGGCCTCACATCCATACTCTACGGAAAATTCGATCAAAGCTCATGGCAGGCTGCTATGGTACAGACTCCGAGGTCGATCTACTCGAGCGAGCCGTAGCTGTGGCCGCGCAGTCCGACGATGAAATGGCTGGCCTGATTGTGTCCACGCTTCTATACATGTCGAAATCCGCGGCCGCCCTAAAGCAGCACGACCGCTCGAGAGATATTATGAAGGCCTACGTTGGAAATACGGTACCGCTGATTCTTTCGAAAGAATGGAATGAAGCGGCAATGGGGACACTCATCAGCTATGGCATGCAATGGGACGATAAAGCCACATTTGCGGAAGCATGGACGAAAACTATGCGAAATATGGTGGAAAAGGACGACCGTGAGCATCTTGTATCGATCCTGAAGGCCGGTTCTGTGCAAGGGCTCAGAGGGGTAGCGCCAGATATACCGGAATTAGAGACCTACGTAACTGAAAAATCGGACGATGCCAGAAAGGATAACAGTGAACTGACCTGGAATTTTCTGGGAGCTGCTCTGGACGCTTCGGGTTTCGTTATTTCGATTGAGTCGGCATGGAAACCTTGTCTCGTTTGATATCGCCGTGGGCACTCCTACAGATGTTGAGACTCTCCAATACGCCCAAAGGGTATGCCAGTTGTTGCTAGATTTAAGCACTTCAACGCTGTTGGGCTTCTCCAAGGGAGAAGAAAAATGCAGCTACTACAATGACTCAACAACTACCGAAGCTTCTGGCTCTAATGGAGCTTCCTCAAGAAGAAGTCTCAACGGTTGCCGAAACTGCTTACAAAAAGGTGCAGCAGGTAATAAATGCTTCGCATTCAGGCGGTCCCGGGTTGCTCCTTGATGCGCTTAAATGTAGCGTTCTCAAAGAAAACCGGCGATGCTTGGTTGAGGTCAGTTGCCGATTTCCAAATTTCTTTCTGAGATTCTTGTTTACACTATCACTAACATATGTTTCTGTGACCAGTATCGAATCACTTGCTTCTGGCGCTCAAGACCTCTTAGAAGAGACAGACCAAAATCAGATAGCTGATTCAGTAGAGAAGATACTATTCTCCGCTGAAGAATGGGAAAATGCGCTGCTGCCTCTCTATTCGGAGTCACCGAAAGCATCGTCAGCATATCTTCAATTATTGGGAGCTTGCGCATGTCTTGTCGAAGTAGACAGTAATGCACATCCTGCGTTTGAGCTGGATGATGAGGGGCTACCTCTGGCTGTCCGCATGGGAATATTCACCACAAAACTGCTTGAAGCGCTGGAGCCTACCCTCCGGAGCAAAGATGACGACGATGAGAACGAGGTATCCTACGAGTTCGGAAAGATGCAGCTAGGGGAAGCCAACAGTAGGCTTCTAAATATGAGCGAGGCTGCAAAGGAAACGCTTCTAAAACCCTTGTTGCTCTTGGGTGAGATTTCGAAGGATCTGTTGCTCTTCCGTCGTAGCATTAGGGCAGAGGTTGATATAACACCACGCTGGGATCTGGTTGAAAGTCTCGCCAGTTCGATAACGGACTCTCTATTATATATACTAAGCTATTGCAGCAACTGGGATGCCGCCTTTTTACCAGAACGGGAGGCTGGGGAACCGCAGGGAGAGACATTTTATCCTCAACGCTGTACTCCTTTGTTTCCCAGTTAGAACCCGGCCGTCGTGATAGCGAAAGATTTTACGTTTCCCGGGCTTTAGCCAGACTCCTAGAGAGCCTGAGACTGGTTACGATGGGACCGGTGAAAATGGCCAAGCCTGGATCGAAAAGAACAAGATGAGGCGCAGTAAGAATGTGCTTCTCAACGTCTCGCTTTTAGCTGGCTATGGAGGTAATGTTTTAAATCCACACCTGGAGCTATCAAGCTCCGTAATGAGCTCATCAACGATGTATTGGAGTATCGACGAAAACAGCTCCAACGGATGGGCTTGAGAAGTTGATCCTGCTCAACGAGCTATGGCATTCGGAGTCTGAGGAGACACATCTTGATATCCCAGAACAGCGCTTGATCCTATTCGTCCGCCAGTTGCTGGGTTGGTTCCAAAATCCCGAGACAGAATTTGCTGCAGAGAATCCTAATCTCCTCTGCGAAGCAGCCAGGTCGCTGTACCGGGTCGTGATTGCGATGAGAATGGTACACGGAAGCCATTGCAAGGTATCTTTAAATTCTTGTCTAACGGTTTCCAGGTCGCAGAGAAGAACAGGGAAATTGGCAATTTTATTAGTATATCGTTGTTTAAACTGTGGAAATCATAAGGAAGCTAAGGCAATAAACGCCGAATATGGGGATGTCAACGACGATTGAACGATGAATTGGACGAGTCCTTACCTGTCCTTTATGCGACCTGGCTCGACATGCTCAAGGCTTCGCGCGAAGTGACCGCGACAACCCTCCACTCAGGGCACGAAACAGCGCATTGGCACGAAATCTCTCTAAGGTCCACTGAAATTTATCAACGACGCCGAGGATTGCTACGAACTGCTAACGGTAGAGTCGACCGCTATCCAGGGAGCGACGTTCAATATATTACACATATATATTCCTACGCAGCAGGAGCAGATTTCTATTGATGCCGCCTTATCAAAGGAAGAAGATCTTGTTATTCAGCTTCCACCAGAAGCTCTATCGTTAATATTGGAAGTTCCCAAGCCTACATCGAATACGGCAGACATTACTTAACACCATCATACTTGGACTTAAGGCGCTATCTCTCGAGCTGGCTCCTGTATATGATCATTTCAAAGAATCGGTAAGACATCTTAAAAAACCTATATTTATATACATTCTTGGCTTTTCTTTTAGTTTATACTAATGTTTCGAATTCATGTAGTCCTTTAAAGTAAAAGCAGCTTACGTCGACAACCTCAAGGAAGGAGGTTACGTAAAAGCTCTACTTGACTTTATATTCGATCAGCTAGGCCATTCTAGGGGTAAGCCTATCGACGGCTCAAACTACGAGATTAACGACTACAGGCTGGAGATCGAAGTAGACTCCGATTCCGAAAAGCGCGAACTCCGAAGAACTCATGGTCACCTTTACTATCTCTCCCTTCGCTTCACGCCGTCCTAGCAAAGGCCTGGTTCAACGAGTGTAGAAACCGGCAGACCATCCAAAACGTAGAGACATTCACGGAGAGATACATCTCGCCGCTTCTGGTCGAAGCAGAGCTGGATGCGGTCAACAAGTGGCTCGAGACCCAATAACAGCCCTGAAGGTTTAAATGTCACCGTAAACAGAACCGTCCGTGAGGTGAAGACCACCTACGACGTCGACGAACAGCAGATGGAGATGCTCGTCAAGCTGCCAACTTCTTTCCCGCTCAAGCAGGTGGAAGTCAAGGGTATCAGGAGGGTTGCGGTCTCCGAATCGCAGTGGCGCAACTGGTTATTAGCGTGCCAGGCAGTTATCGCGCTGCAGAGCGGATCGATCGTGGACGGACTGATGCTCTTCCAGAGGAACGTGAAGCTTCACCTCGACGGAGTGGAGGAGTGCGCCATCTGCTACTCTATCCTCAGCACCGTCGAGAGGACGCTGCCGACCAAGGGCTGCGGAACATGTAAGAGAAGTTCCACGGCAGTGCTCATGAGATGGTTCAAGACAGCAGCTCTTCTTCCTGCCCGCTTTGCAGGAGCTCGTTCCAATTCGTATAGTTTTACACATGTCAAAATTTTTACAGATTATTTGGCGATAGACCTAGCTAAAACATCATTTCTATATTTAGGTTAAAATGTAAAATGATTTCCTAGAGCTAGATAGACGACTGTGCGTAATATAGCTACTTAGTATTCTTTTTTTCGAAACACTGTATATCGAATGTCCTCCTTGTAATCATCTCTAACGTAATGATTGGTTTGGAGAGGATGGTGTTTTTTTTTTTTCCCCCAAGATAACGTTCGCTTTTCCACCGCGGAAAATAATAATAACAATCTTTTTTTAAGCGAGAAACTTTCATATGCGGCCTTCGGAATTGAGGTCATGATCTTCAAATGCGCGACCCACCGAATGGAAGTTGGTAACTTTTTTTTTAAATGTCAGCTATATCCCTCGGTTTTTTTTGCATTCGTATTGATCAATTGTAACATCCCTCATCTTTATACTACCCGCTGCTCCTCGCATTGAACCTTTCTACTGCCACTGTCGTTTCCCTGTCAGTTCGAGCAATCAATTGAGCTGTTTACGAGCATTAAGGGAAAGTATTATATGATATCATTTCGCATTCCATCCAGGTCCCTCACTTTTAGAACTTCCAACAACAAGCTCAGCAGCACGCAATTGAAATATTTCGACTTGTAAAATTCAATTGGGAGCCTTACCGATCAGACAATATCGCTCACACCGACCGGGCTCGTCGCAATGCAGCACGGGCACATGCTGAGAGCCTTACGGCTGGTCTCCGGCCAGCATTCGATCGTATACGTCGACCTATGCAAACCAGTCAACCATCAAAAGCAGCAACATCGAAACTTCTCTGCATCCCCGAAGCAATGTCATTCCTACACCACCACCACCACCACCCCTACAACAGCAACGCCAGCTCAAAGTCGACACTACGGAGCTTCTCGAGTTCGTCATTTTTGCTGGACGGCAATGAGGAGAAGCAGAAGCAGCAGCCAATCGAGACGAGCAGAAGCGTCTCCGACTCGCCGCCGCCTCAGCAGTTTTTTAACGACGGCGCGGAGCAACCTCACTACGACATGTTGAAGCACAAGGACATGCCTAGGGAGTTCGGCATGAACCAGTACATGCACATCGACGAGCAGCTGCGGGATCGCCTGCGCCAGCTGGTCTGGCAGTTCCGCGCCCGGTCAGGTACGCGATCGCCTACGGAAGCGGAGTCTTCTCGCAGGGCAAGTCGGTGAGCGACAAGAAGCCCATGATCGACCTGCTCTTCGGCGTAACGTACACGCAGCACTGGCACAGCCTCAACCTGACGCAGCATCGCGATCACTACTCGTCGCTAGGTTACTTCGGCAGCGCCCTCATCTCGTACGTCCAGGATAACATCGGCGCCGGCGTATACTTCAACCCGTACGTTGAAATGAACGGCATGGTTAGTTTTTGTGCCGGCAACTATCTATACTAGGCCCCCCCCCCTTTTTTTTTTTTTTTTTTTTTAAAGCAGGTTGCGCAGAAATTTTGATATACAACTAGCTAATAGGATGTTTTTCTCTTGCTCATAGTTGATCAAATACGGTGTGGTCAGCGTCGATACCTATGCGACGACCTGGAGAATTGGGATACGCTATACCTAGCGGGAAGACTCCATAAACCGGTATTACTATCCTCAGTTCGACTATCGAAGAGCTCTTCACTGACAAAAAAATTTCCCCCTTGTTGCTGAAAGGTCAAAATCCTCCGCGATGACTCTCGAGTCCGCCTAGCAAACCACATGAACCTCCTCAACGCCGTCCGCGTCGCCCTCCTCCTCCTCCCCGAAACATTCACAGAACACAAACTCTACACCACAATCGCCGGCATATCATACATGGGCGATCCACGAATGTCCCTCTTCACGGAAAACCCCCACAAGGTCGCTAACATCGTCGAAAACCAACTGAGCAACTTCCGCCGCCTGTACGTACCGTTGATCGACATACTCCCCAATATCACGCAGAAGAGCCCGCCGGGCTCCGTAGGATCGCCAAAGGACACGGTGCTGATACAGGACATGGACCCGTCCGGAGAGGGAACATGGTCCGCCGGCTGCCCCGACACTTCCGCGATAAGCTTTACTTTCAGTATCAGCGCAAGTGGGGATACCCGCGCTGGAGTTCCAAAAGCTTATGGGTTCGAAGAGCGAGGACCAAGCGGAAGGGAAAAAGGGAGGAGATTTCGAGCAGCGGATTGCAAAAGACGTCGAGGGATCCAGGGGCAGGTTTCTAAGGTCATCAAGGCCACTATAGGTTGGCCGAGCACGACTCAGAGCGCGAAGGGACTGTTGACGTCGGGGATCTTCAAGAGCTGGAAGTATACCCTGGAGAAGTGGAAGAAGTGGAGATCCGCGAAAAAGAGTAAGCCCTCGTTGTGAGGTTAACGGTGGGTATTGTCATGCACGAGGAAAAGGGGAAAGTTAACTTTTCGTAAAAACAAATATACATTTTGGAAATGTTAACAGTCTGCGGTACATATTTGCATATTTCGTTGCATAAATAGGTGGCATCATATATCAAACTTCCAAAAAAAAAAAAAAAAAAAAACTTCATTTTACATGTATGCTCTTCTATTCCCTCGTGTCTACGGGTCGGAAGAAATCGAAACAGGTATGAACAAGACATCTTTTTCATAATGAAGAGCTTGGGCACCATCAGTAAAAACGGCGTTCAATTGAGATTTCCTATCATTGTACCTATTGCAACTCTTTAGCTGCTTTTGTCAAACAGGACGCTTGATTCATGTATTCTACTTAAATACCAAGTATAATGAAATTTAGGCTAACAGTAGCCAATATTACCTAATGGTTCAAAGAGGTTGAGCCTACAGTATCATATCGAGTAAACAAAGATGCACTGCGTTCTCGCTATTCATGTACCCTCACGCTCGTTGTAAACATTAATTTGCCTATCTTGTACTATAAGTATTTATTAAAGGGTGGACTGATATCTATGCGAATTAGAAGAAAACGAATTGGAAGGCAGGGAAACTACAAAGTTACAAAGGGCTATTCCTGGATTACGGTAGCTTCTTTAATGCCGCGAATCGTTTCGATAGCTCGTCAAAGTCCGGACCTGCACTCTTACTACTGTACCACCACTGACGCCGGCGTCTTAGTTGTCATTTTCGTCGCAGCTTTTGGCGCCGCCGCTTCTTCTTTGCCGGCTTAGCTTCCGGTTGGGGCAGTTTGACGTGAGGCTCGGGTTTTCCGTCGTAGGGCTCGGCGGTGCGACTGCTATGGTGACCTGGCTGCGTACTAGGCGCCTTCTTCGGCGTTGTCGCGTGCGACAGCTTCTCCGCCTCGATCGGTTGCTCCAGCAGTTTATCCCCGGCTCGTCATCATCGTCACCATCGTCCGCTACCTCCACTCTTCCTCCTCCTCTCCTTCCTCCATCGCCGGCCCGTAGTGGACGTTATACGCCCTCGCGATCTCGGCGAGGTACATTTCGACGAGCTCGGGCTTCGGCGGCTCCACTTTCAGCTTGTTATCACCCGCTCGGCCACTTTACCGTCTGAGTTGTCTATCGCCGCGACGGCGAACTCCTTGCCGAACTTTTCGACGAGCAGCGTCCTGACCTGGTGTAGCTCTTTGATCTCGGTCCGCGGGCGGCATATATTAGCGACTTGACGGCTTCCTCGAGGCCTGATCGCATTCCCTAAGTTCAAAGCGTAAACGAAATTAGCAAAAAGACACTCCCAAGTGGTAAAAAGATTTTTCAAATCTTGTTACTTTTGATCCATGAGCCCTATCCTCGCCAGCAGTAGCTCGCAGTACAGCTCCAGTATCTCCAGCAGCTCGACGTTGATATCCTCCCGTATGATGTTCTCGACCCGTATCTGGCGGACTTCCCTCCCTTGCTCCAGCAACTGCGCCATCTGCCGGCGGTTCATCTTCGCTATTGCTGCTCTTTTTGCTGGACCATCCGTAGCCGCGATATCGATAGCTTCAGAGCTACCTTGAGCTTTGACTATTTTTTTTTTTTAAGAGAAACGGTGTTAGTGACGTTACTAGATTATTTGCAGGCTCTCCTGTCACGAGGCTCCAAAAATATTTGAGATCCTGGCGGCGGTCCCGCTGGCTACACTTACTATGACAGCTGACGGAGGAGGCATCTTCTATGGTCTGGAGGCTATTAAATATTCGACGATATCTTCGTCGAGCTATATTCGTCGAGAGGGAGAGGTTGGCGGAAGTTTGAATGATATAGAGAAGTGGATTGAAGTTTACGTGGGGTTTGGCATGGAGGGGCAGTTTCCCTCTTTTAGTGGGATACCCACCCTTTCCGCCGGAGCTGCAAGGCTCACGGGCCACCATTTACTTTTGCGTGGAGGATCGCTTTTAATGGGATACCTTTTTTTTCTTTTTCCTTGGCGTTCTTGTACGCGGACGCACAGAAACACGTGCCTTCGTAGGTCTCTACACGGTCCCAATTGTCTCTCTGAGGGCCTGAAGTAATGATTGTAGACGTTATATATATATATGAGTTATTCAAATTATACAAGTATACGTATATATTTGTTAGAGGAAGAAAAAAGAAGGTATTACATGAGGTGGTAATTTGTAAAGAAGGCTTCCTGATATGCCCGCTCCCAGAAATCATATAATAGACAGCCGTTAAGAAAAATATTACAACCAGAAGAAATTATAGAACAAGATCCGTAGAAAGTCTTCGTATATATATGTCATTAATTCCATTTTTACTCCAGCTTATCCAAATGCTCTAGTCTTGTCAGCACGACCTGCTTGGACGTCTCCTCGATCTCTCCGGCGAGGAATACTTCGTCGAGAATCGCGTACACCTATAGTAAATAATACGGGTTAGCACTTCCCGCCAATTATATTTCGTGCGACTTTAAAAGTTCGGGCGTCGTGAATCATCTAGAGAAATTGAATACAATAATACCTTGTAGAAGTTAAATACAAGGTCCAGCTCGCATACGTTCCCGAAGAATGCGTCCAGGACCTCGACGAAGAAGTGGATCGCCTCCAGGTACGCGAGCTCGTTGTCGTTCGCGTCCACGCACACGCAGAAGAACAGGCCGGCGTACCGGCGGTATACGATCTTGTAGTTGCGGAACTAAAAAAAAACCGGAAAGGCTGATTAGCAAGGAAGCACTGCTGGTAGCGTGGGTCCTTGCGCGTAGCTTGGTGGAGACACCGTACCTCAACGAAGTTCGACTGGTATTTCTGGTCTCTGGGTGCGACGAGGCGGTGGACCTATGAACGGGAAACAAATCGCAGGCAGTGTCAGTGAATCCTTTGCGCAGAATCTTCCGGAGACGTTGCGATTGGAGTATAAGGAACGGGCATTTCGTAACGGTGGAAGGATCGAAAGGAAATGAAGGATCGTAGATTGTTTTATTGGCGCACCTCACCCTTTAACTTGACCTTCTCCTCGTCCTATGATTTGAGAAAAATAGAAAAAGTCAGCTAGATGGCTTCATATCGATTACGAATCTCTTTCCGAACATTGGAATCGGGTTAAAAACGTACATCGTATGGCGCGTACCACTTTGCAAGCCGGGTCTTACCCCTATATTAAACGATTAAAAAAAAAAAAAAAAAATACTGCTTAGCTAGCTCTTATCTCGGCAACCTCGGAAAGGCTTAAACGAGAATAAAAGTTCGATAGTAACTGCTCGGACTGGAAAACGCCCTCAGGGAGGCATCGATTATCTGGACATACTGTCTATTCTGTATTAATATGAACGATAGGACCATTTTGGCTCTTGAGCTGCTGGCTGTAGATTTTGTTTGGTTGGTGTTTGGTGTCGGAGTTAGAGTAAATGTAGAGAGGAGAGTCAGAAATCCCCAAGGCTAGCCGAGCCCAGTAGCCCGTGAGACAATTTGCTTGGCAGGCACCACTAAATACTTAAGATCCAAGCCGTACTAGTAGCAACGGAACGTAAAAATATACCCAAGTAGTCTAAATATAATAATAAGAAGTAGAAGTAGAAACACTCTATATAAGGGATGATTGGTTAATTGTTTTAATGTAAGATAACTATAATTACTACTACCAATTCCTTCGATTCAACATCCCCGGTATGGTGGGAACACTACTATTTAATAATCGCTTTCAATATCATGCAGGGAGTAGCGATCAAGGAAAATAAACGAGATGCTGAACACCTCCCCCCTATCGATCCCAATAATGTCCGAATTAATCGCTTTCTGAATGACAAAGGGAAGATATAGACACAAAATGAAAAGTTGAAGATGAGCAACCAGCTCTACGGATGAAAAAAAAGGATTTATCCAAAATTTTCTGTTCAAAGTACGCCTGCAAAAAAAATATATAATATCAAGTCGCCGTATACTTTCCACTCATGATCTTTCTGATAGCCTTGACTTCCTTCCATTCCGGCTGCGGGTCAGGAGTGTCGTCGACATCGTCCGCGAAGGGGTCCTTCTCAACTTCTTTCGCTGGATGTAGTAGCTCCACGCCGACTGTACTTCACACACTGCGACGTCCTTCTCGCCCATGATCTCCCATTTGACATCCACCGCACTCGGCTTTGCAAGCCCCTCGGTGGTAAAACGCGCAATCAGCTTGCTCCAGCCTCATCCGAGCTCTGCATTTCGGAGACCTTCCATA
This sequence comes from Pezizomycotina sp. ARF18, assembly GCA_002224055.1. Taxonomy (NCBI): domain Eukaryota; kingdom Fungi; phylum Ascomycota; species Pezizomycotina sp. ARF18. Next base: position 120,382 of record AZLU01000066.1, on the reverse strand, counting down.
CCATTCTCGACCGCTCTTTAGAGAATGCCCCGGTCGGCTTCGACTGAACGCCAGTTTGTTTGCACCCCATCGACTCCGACAACAAAGACGAGATTCCGGAACGTAACAACATGTGGTTCATTATCATCCGAGTGGCCGCGCGCGAAGAGCGGGTTCGGTTTGTATGTCAGGATCAGTGAAGCCTGGTGGTTTTCAAGCTTCCACGCTGGTGTAACGATAATTGGCGGGCAAGACTGGTAGGAAAGCTCATCCGTGGTAAGCTGGTATCGGAAAGCAAGGGAAGTACGGTGTGGTGTCGATAAGATGAGCCTGTATTCTCCCGGCTGCTGCGGTAGAGCTTGTATGTACGCTGGGTTTGGCGCGACCTTTTCCATTAGATGGGGGTTCACTATCCTCACGAGGTCTTGTCCGAGCGGTGTATTGGCATCCGTTGGATTGTACGAGAAGGCTATTTCGCCTAATATCGAGGCTTTCCTGGCGATTCCTGACTCGAAAGTGACGCTTACGGCTTCGATGATCGATGCGGACAACCCGGGTTCGTGTAGCTCGGGATGTTTAATGGCTTGCGAGCCGTAGGTTGACGAGTGAGCAGAACGAACGGACTGGGTGTCAGAACCAGCGTCGGAAGCTAGGGTTGACTGCCGCATCATTGCGTGCGCTATAGCAGGCGAGGACATATTCAAGGAGGAAGCAGCAATGGGGACTTGAGCTGCTGGATCAATCCTCATCGCTGATGGAGGGTGGTGGAGGCGTTATTACATTTGCCTGTGGTAAAATGGAGATCCCGTGCCATTGCTAGCGCTACTCGAAGGCGGAGGAATAGCCGATGGAGAGAGGCTTGCGCTACCGCTGCCGTTCTCAGCACCGTTGCCAAAGGCACTTACGACGTCTGGAACTGTTTCCGCTGTCTCGTATATCGTGTTACGATTATCTCTTCTTCCACGAACTCTCTTGCGGTATTCTGAGATCCCGGCTGGTTCTGTAGCAAGCAGGGATATTGTTAGAAGTTAAGTCATGAATGCAAATCTTATCACGTAATAGTACTCACCAATCGCAACGTAATTTGCCACATTGGACAAGGCAGCTTCTGCTTCTTCTTCCTCTTCTTGAATAGTCTCGCTCTTTATTTCGACTCTAAACATTTGCTCGCCACTGCATTTCAATGTAGAAGATCCCAAATGGAAAATTATCTAGAAGATTAAAAACCGATAACCCTTACCTAGCTGCGGCAGCCTCTTCTTCAGATATAGGGTCTCCGAGGTCTTTCTTGGGCGGAGGTATCGAGTATCCTTCTGAGTCCTTCGTCGGCTAAAACAAACAAGTTAGCATTCAAATACATCTGCGCACATTGGCGGCCTAATGAACGAGGAAGAGAGATAAAAAAAAAACGACTTGCCTCTTCAGATGGACCATCCAAATGTAATGGAGATTGTGGTTTGTTTGCAGTTATTGGAGACGCATACTTGCGACTAAAGGTGACGAAACTGGGGTATCTTCAGATGTTGACTTATGTTTCGCTGCGTCCGATTCCGAAGGGACAGTTAAAGAAGTTGAAGGCAAATGGCTCGCAGAGGCGCTAGGCGATACTCCGCCATGTCCGAAGATCTGCCAATCCAAGCCGGTCGTTCGAGGCCCGATCTAAAGTAATCGACTTGACGAATAGGGTAAGATAGTGCTGTTCCTGTTGCTTCTACCACCCTTCAAAACGGTTCCAAGCCTCCTCAAGTTCGAACCTAGACCTCCATGGCTGCCTAGAGATGAGAAACCAAAGAAGAAAAGAGGTTAGAGATGTCTGTCTCAGAGTAAATTGTCTGTACGCTGAATGTTTACCCTTTTCACCGGAATTGGAAGATTGGACACTACCCGTATCATCCGTAACAATGGACGGAGCAGCCGAACCGCCGCCGGTTGTCGGTCTATGCGTCAAACGGTGCATTTTGTTTCCCTTGATTGTAGCGCCTGTGCCGGCACTACCGGCGCACCATACACCTTTGAGCGAAACTGTCGAATTCGTCGGATGTATTGACGTCCAAGAGGGCTTGTACAGTCTGCTCCATAATCCCGCGTACCTGGTCCATTGATCTAACTCGAGAGTCTGCAGTCTCGTCAGGGATTCCGAAGACTAGTTATGCGCTGTTCGTCGCATGCCTGAAGCTTTTCGAAAATGAACGGCGCCTGGCTTTCCCACTCTCCGATGGCGTTTTGTACCGCTGACGCCGCCTCTGCAACCCTGCTGGCATCTGCTTTTTTCCCTTTCTTCTTAAGTTTCTCCGATTTCTCTTCGGCGGTGTCGATAGCCTTCGCCATATGTCCTAGGTTCCTTCCATAGTCTTCAGGCCGGCCCAGTCTTGGTTCGATGTCGCAAACTCGTGAATTGGTCGCTCCACTTCGGCTTCCAGTTTTTGGCTGAAGACTTGATGCGCACCGGCCAATGAGACCGTTGCATTGACGATTCGCTGCCAGGGGCCGAAAAATGCTCTGAGAGAGGAAAAAAAAAAAAAAAAAAAAAAAGAGGAGCGTAAGTATTCCAGTCTATATGACGCGACTTCTGTGGGAAATGTGTATAGGGTAAAACAGAGGAAGGGAAAGTGCTTGAGGGCGTACCCAAACTCAGACGCGTCGTTCGGCGTTGGTCTCTTTACGAGCTTTTGCAGACCCAAATGTAGGCCTCTTCGACCCGCCTTCTCTCCTGAAGTTTGGGTTAGCATCCTGTGACCTACAAGCCCTTGCGAAACTAATGGCGACGAAAGGAAATTTGTGAATAGTTTTATTTTTTTTTTATTTTTTTTTTTTTAATACAAGATATACTAACTTGGAGCCATTCTGCGATCTCGTTGTTTAAAACTTGCGCTCTCCGTACCCGTTCGCGAAGGATGTTGACGGCGGCTGTGGAGGAACCGAATTCTACCAACGTCATACGATTAGTTTTTCGCAAAAGCACAACGTTATTTTTTGTGCTCTTTTATAAGTACTTTGATATTTCCCTAGCTAGCAGCAGAGAATCCAGAGATCTTGCGTGATAGAAAAAGGAAAGAGAGAGAAAGAATAAACCTACAATTATCTGAAGGGTATTTGATCTCTCCATTGTGTTTTGTCGGTGATAATGGTGGCTACGATTGATGATATCCAAAAAAAAAAAAAAAAAAAAAGCGACAGTGCAGTAAGGTAGTAAAGCAAGACTTCGTGCCCCTCTAGACTAAAGTCTGTACGAAAGGGTTTACGAATAAAAAGTTAAGGAGAAACCAAGCAGGCACGAGCGTTCGTTCGCCTTTGGTAGGTAATTAAATCGATATCTCTCAGCGCAAGAAAAGCAATCACGACCGTAGGTCTCTGGACGATGGCGATGATGAGTAAGTAATATCTAACAAGAAAAAAAAAAAAAAAAAAAAAAAAAAAAAAAGGAACTGGTAAGAGGAGAGTGTAAGTAAGCAAAGTGGTTGAAGAAGGAAAAAGGATGATGAATACAAAGCGAGTAAATAGTAAGTAGTTAATTAATTACTAGTAATTATTTTTTTATTCCCCTTTGGGGTCCCCCTCCATTCCTTTCCTATTCCTGACCACCACAGTTCTTGGCTCGGCAGAAGCGGAAGTGACAAAAAGCAGCAGGAGGAAGAGAGGAAGAAAGGAACAAACAGCAAAGAGAAAGAAGGGGAAGGCACAGTATCGAAGAGGGCAAAGGGGTTAGTTGGGAGAAAGAATTAAGAGAGGGATTGGATCCAGTCGGAAAGGAGATAGTAGGTAAGTAAAGTAAGTACCAGGGAAAGAAAGAGGATGTTTACTTCTATTAGCTGTCCAGACTTCGATTATATCTTCCAGGCACCCTTGAGGGCAGCGTGGCAGCACTAAAAATAAAATAATACCTCTGGAGTGTTCCCCTACTATTGACAAGCCGCTGGTATCTTTTAATCACTCACTGGGTCCCGCGTCGCAGGACACTAATAAGAGATCAAATACGCCGACCGCTGTCCTTGATCCACGGTAACCAACACCTAAGAGGGACCCCGCGCCATTTCAAAAGTGCCACCCTTTCCTTTTTCTCCTCCATGCCAGACGTCGCTAGTTTCAAATGTCATCGAGTGCTGCTGTTCGGTTCCACCTCTCTGACTTTTTCCGAAGATTCGGTGCCGCGAATGAAATGTAAGAGGATATCTATATATTTTCAGATACCTACAATTTGACTTACTTGGAATCGAACTGGAATAAAAAGCAAAATTAAAAAATTTTAACGTTATAATTAAACTATTTATAGCGCGGACAAAATCGCAAGGACGATGCGACATTGACAAGCGATACCGCTCTCGAAAGGGCACGGTTAATTGAGGCCAGAATTCACAAGGACTCTTCCTCGCCAGTACGCAGTGCTTCTTTTTTTACGAACCTTTATGAGCGGATGCGTAGTGGACGGACTAAGAACTAAGGAATCCAATCTCTATAGGAAGAATATCGAAAAGCTATCTCAGAATTTTGCAAGGCTCGCCAGCGAGGATCGCAATGTCTCCATCGCAGATATCGAAGATGAAATGCAATTGTTCCGCGGTCAGAGACAGAGCTCGGTGATTACCACAGCTGCTACTTCTACCAGTCCGGACGTAGCTCGGATATTTTTGTCTCGCGAGGGAAAGAAAAGGTTCAAAAAGGCTTAGTAGCGCTCAAGGTTTCTGTCACGTCTTTGGCTCCTCACGACAGCTTTCGGGAAGCCAGGATCTTAGAAAGCTCGCAGGGGTAACGATCATATCGTGCAGCTCCTGGAAAAATTCAGGCATCCCAATACGGGCGCCTTCATTATGGTCATGCCGTTCTACAGGCACACCTAGCAGACTACGTTGAGACCGGTTTCAAGGACCAGAAGAGCTTGAGGCGCATCTTCAGCAGGTACTTTCGGCGATGGATTTTATGCACTCACGCAACGTGATTCACCGCGATATCAAAAGTAGCAACATCCTCTTAAGGTCTCCAAGCGGTCCCGCCTGCCTCTGCGATTTTGGCATTGCATGGACGCCCGAGACCACGATGTCGGCGAACCTGATCAGCGCAAGGTCATCGAGATCGGGACAACGAACTACAGACCGCCGGAACCTTGTTTGGGTACCAATCGTACGGAGTTGAGGTGACATGTGGGCCTTTGGCTGCGTGGTGGCCGAGATGGAGCTCAAGTCGAACCTATTCGACGCTGGCGACCTGGGAAGCGAGCTTGCGCTCATCGCTTCTATTTTTCAAACTCTCGGACCCCAGACGAAAACATGTGGCCTGTATGTGTCTTCTGTTTTGGGACTTTTCTTTCAGCGCAGTAAAAGTCTGGCTTAAGCCATTCAATCTTCAATTTTTTAATTGTTGGCGACGCCGTTTCTCATTAGGAAGCAAAAACTGTCCCGATTTTGGCAAGATGCTCTTCAGAGAGTTCCCGTCGAAACCATGACGGAGATATTACCGAACTCTGACGAGAAGACGAGGGACTTCGTAGCGCATTTAATCAATTACAGCCAGGGCAAAAGAATGAGTTCCTCAGAAGTACGTCGATAACCCCAAACCCCTATATTACGCGCTTGAAATAATCGATGAACTAATATTATGAACCTCCCACCTTTTTTTTTTTTTTTGCCTTTGTTTTCGAACGCTAGGCTATGAGCATCTTTTTTTGATGGTATCTAGCTTCAAAAGCAAAATATACGTAGATGCTAAAAAAAAGCGTCTAGACTAATAAAACTTGGTGCAATTATGGAAAAATTAAGTGTCATAGACTTTGTATCATAGATTTCTCATAGCAATGGCATTTATTACGTTATTTTTGATCATTTCCATCGAGTTTATAAGCGTAAGATTGATCGTAAACTTCATATAACGTGAAGTCTTATAATTCCTTTGTATACATCAGTTTCTATTTGTTGTACTTGGTTACCGCGGCAAGTTTTGCCAAGACAATAATTTGGTGTTTGTTGATCACGATTCCTGACACTCGGAAAAAGGAAAAACAAATAAGCTTCAAATTTTGCTACACCAAAAAAAAATCGTCACCTTCCTGGATTATTGCCACTCAAGCATTCCTATATCGACAACGAACATCGCGACTGCGACTGCTGAGGAGGCAGGAAGATATCGGCCATTTGCAGTTGTCTCGAATCGACTTTCTAGATACCTCGGGAGCCCTAGCCCCCCTTTCCACTACCTACACGCCATGTCCTCCCCGATCCGAGCCTTTGCGGCAAACGGTGCCAGTGCGCAAGGTGAGCGCGTCGCATATTATCATTTCGCTAATCTAGCTTACAAATGGCTGTTTGCATCAAAACCAACCGACTTACGACTTCCTCTCTGGAGAGGAGATACCGCAGCAGCAGCAGCCGCTGCCCTTCATCATTCTACCACAACTTTTAGACGAACGCTTCCACCGCCACAAAAGCAGGGGAGCTGCACCAAGGTAGCGTTGACAAGTACCTCTCTAGGTTCAAGGAGGACGATCGCTTGTTCAAACTAACGAAATAATGCGCGACAGATCCGGCCCACGATGCCGCCCTGATAGAGCTCAACGCCGTAATACGAACTAGCAACGTTGAAAGACGAACGCGAGCGCGAGAAACTACAGCAGAACCACGAGCTTCGCGAACTGAAGCAGAAGCTGCAAGAAGCGGCGCAGCATTGGAGCAAGAAAAACGGAAAAGAATTTCTTGTTTCAAGAGGGCAGAGACGTCGGAGAGGAGCTGAAGAAGGCCACCGAATGTCAACCAACAGAAAGTACGGGAAAAGCCTTTCAAAGAATGAGAACCTGGGACCCTAGGACTGGTGGCTCGAATTGCGGCGGTTACTGACAATTTCCTCCTCTAGGAAGCGCAAACAAGAAGATCAGGTCCCTGGAAATGGAAACCAACAGGCTTAACGAAGAGGCTCACGGACAGGAAAACGAAATAAATCACGTAAAGCGGTTACACAAGCGCGAGCTAGACGAATGCAGATGCGGACGGTACAGTTCCAGCGCAACCGAGGAAGCGCAGAGGGATATCGACACGCAGGTTGCTGCGCATCAGGAGTGCCAGAACCGGTTGGTGAGCGGGACGAAGAGCTCGTGCACTACAAAAGGAACACGCTGAAGGGGCGGCGAACGCGGCGGACCGCGATACCATCAATGTTCTCAAGCGCGAACTCAACGAGCAGCTGACGCAGCTCAGGGAGCTCGACGCCAAGAACCGCAAGCAGGCAGACGAGCTGAAGCGTCTGCGGAGTTTCCCAATCTTACGCCATGCTGGAGGAGCAGAGAAGGCGCTCGAAGCAAAGTAGCGATGATGGACGACCTACGCGAGCAGATGTCAACATGATATTAAGCTTACGGTGCTGAGGGAAGAGAAGAACTCGTGGACGTCGTTCTTGCAGGACGAGAACAACGGCATGGACTTCAGTCGCCCGAGCACTCGTCAGAGCCTTCATACAGGAGCGGTTAGAAAAGGCGCAGTTGTTAGAAAAGTTTGGCGTGCAGGTCCGGAATCGCTAGAGAAGGATCAATAATCGACGCCATGGAGAAGGAGCAAAAGGAGCTTCGCGATCGATCGAAAGAGCTAAAAGAAGAGCTGAGCAAGGACGTCAAAGGAAGCAGCGGTTGGAGAGCAGAAGAATTTGCTCTGAAAGAAGCTCAATTCTCCGGGGAGCAGTTAGTATGTTCGAGTTTACGTTGTCTATAATTCAAAAAAAAAAAAAAATATGGCGCAGATACACTGACAATCTATCTTGGAACAGAAAACATATGCTTCAGAAGAAACGACGTTCATGAGTGGGAACTTTGACGACCAGAAGTCACAGAGAATCGAGGAGCTAGAAGCTTTGCTGGAGGAGCACAAAAAAGAAATCGCCTCACTTACCGCTCAACTAGCCAACAAGGAGGTCATAGAGCAGAGCATGTCGCCGTCTAAAAGGCAGAGGAGAATGAACCCGAAGCGAACAAGGAAGCCGTCGGTCAACTTACAAGGAAGATCAGAAAGCTACAAGATGGTAGACGATTTTCCGTTCTCTAGCAGCAGCTTAGTTCGTGACTAATTTTTGTTATCTGCATGTAGACCTTGGAGAAGCCGAAAAGGCACATCAGATGGCAGTCGCGGAGGTTCAATCTCTACAGAAGCGCTTAGCTGCTGCTGAAACAACATCCAGATGCGCGTGCTGCAGCTCAAGACAACCCGACGTCGCGCCACGAGGCTGTCAAAAGAGAGATGCTCGACAGCCTTAGGAGGAGATGCAGCTTTAGTAGCTCAGCTCGAAGGACGACCCGGAGTCGGCAAGCTTGTCCCGATCAGCACGCTAGAAAATAGCCGCATGGACATTAAGGAGATGGAGAGGGCTGTAGCGATAAGGAAAACGCATGATGAGATTGAAAGAGGTATGTGCCCTCTTAGTTTCTAGACCGATTCTTTTTTTTTTTTTTTTTTTTTTGATGCCCAACGTAGCCTGAGGCATCATGTGAGCGCGCAATGTTCTGAGTACTAACTGATTTCTTTTCTTCGTTATCGTTAGATGTGGACAAGAAAGCTCTCGAGTTCAGGCAGGCCGTCTTCAGCCTTCTCGGCTACGAAGTCGATTTCCAGCCTAACGGGAAGGTCAAGGTCACTTCAATGTTCACAGACCCAGTTTCTACGGCGGCGTCGATACCGCATAATGTTCGATGGCGAAAATGGTAAGCGCTTTTCACACGCAATTCATTTCTGTTACTTTTCATCTTGGGGTCGGAACTTTAGTTGATTCTTCTTCTATCTCACTCTAGGTACTATGAAGCTCTGCGGCGGACAAAACACCAGTTCGCGAGAGAAATCAGAATCAGTTGAAATTCTACGTCGAAGAGCGGAAAGAGATCCCATGCTTCCTCGCCGCTCTGACACTAGAAGGTTACGAAAGACACCAGAGCTCAAAACTAGAGAATATAAATATGCAGCGTAGTCTCGTGGACAAACTACTACCTTAGATAATAGCTCTGTATAGATATAGTCTTGATCCTAATTATAGTAATCACTTGTATGTACAAATAGCTTATACCATAGAAAAGTGTATTTTTTCATTATTATATCTTTTTCCATGCACCAAAAAGCTGTCTACTGCTACCGTTTCAAACCGATTACCTTGCATTAACGAAACAACGTACTTAACGACCTTTTTTTTTTTTTTTTTTTTTTTTTCTTATTGCTCCAAAAAAAAAAAAAAAAAAAAAAAAAAAAAAAAAACTTACGACAGCACCTCTTGAAACCGTTTAGTAATATCGGGCCCCTAACCACAAACGTCCGGAATGCAGATTCATTTTTATATAAAAATAGACAAAAAAGAAAAATATTTGATATTTTTTATAGTACAACAGTAGGTTGTTAACCTGTTGGATTAACGCTCCGTCTCTGGAACTCTTCGCAGTCTAGAATGTCCCACCCTAGTAAAATCATCCTGGAAGGGAATTTTTTCTTCCCCGTTACCGCCCCCTTTCACCGAATGTTACTTTCTCTACCGGCGTATCTATCTGTTGGCAAATAGGTGAGCGTAGTATCTTTTCCCCGGTAGAATCCTTGCATGAAAAATAACAAATCCAGTAGAAAAGGAACAAGATAAGGATTTTCTGGAAAAAAAGGATCGTATTTTTGCATGGAATATGCATGCGCGATCTGTGATATGTGCAGTCCCGCCTCATGTTTTTTTGTAACAGAAGTACCAAAACATGAACATCTATTTGCAAGGGTTTCTAGTTTGTTTTTAAATAATATTTTCTACATCGAGACAACAACTTCATAACGACATCTGCTGCATTTGATATCGATAAAGTTAACTTTCCGAGTTCTTATTTGTTTTTACATCAGGGAAGCGGCAGTACGAAGGTTGTACGCTCTGCTATTGCAGAAATCCTTGAAGTTTTTTTCATGTGAAGATATTCCTTCGGCATGGCTTTTGAAATTTGAGTAGTAGGATGATCATAATAGTTTTTAGAATTTTGAACGTGCGTTCATGTAGATCAGACAGCATCTAATTTACAAATCTTATCCATCGATGATACGTTAGATATCGGATAGGGAAGTTGCATAATATACTCTATATCGCGCTATCAATTGAAACGTTATTACGACGACGTTTCGTACGGGTCGGAATGTTTAAAGAAAAGAAGACATCTTCGTATCGCAATTGCCCCAGTGTTTTTCGTGAACATTCTTTTGAACGAACCGTGGGAAAAAACGGGTACCTGCCAAGAACGAAACCTGTGAGACAATTGAACCATAACATCACGAGAATATGATAGATATTGGGGGCATTCCAGATACCTTGACGTGTCTTTGAACATTCTCTTCCTTATCGCCTTGGTACTGAGGTTTGAACACAGTTTAGAGAATATTGTCTTGGTCAAGGCGTTGTATGCGCGACGAGATCTTTTTGTAAACCGCCACTAGCCTAGTTTTCGAGACACTATGTCTACGTTTTTATATTGATAGATTGTATTCGCAAATAACAAAAAGCAGACGCAAGGGATAGCCGTAGTATTATCATCGTATAATATATTTTTTGTGTTATCTGCATGCGCATGTATAACTGTTGCGAGTGGTGCAATTAACTGCGCCATCTCTAAAGAACAACTTACATACACAAACGTAATTTTTTATAGACAAATATGAAGATGATCCTATAATTTGATTCACTATCGTGGAAATGTCAGTTGGATGTGATACAAAGAGTCAATCTCCGAGCGGAGTCAACGTGTCAGCTGCAGTACGATACTGGCAGGGTAAGGGGGGAAAAACAGTTCCTGTATGTATACAGCGTATTACAACAGCGTCGTCTTGTAATACCGATATATCTCGATCCCTCGATCATTCGACACCTGGCAAAAGCCGCCTCGCCCTCGTTTTTTAACCTTCTAGAACTGATATGAATTGATTAGAAAGAGTGTTTTTACGATCGGTTGTGGAAACGAGGGCATGCAATAAAGAAGCAATAGACGAGTCATAGCGAGCTAAAAAAGATATCGCTACTAAGCGCCATTCGCAAAACCTTAGTATTTGTGGAAATTAAAAGAAATATCTTGGGGAAATCCTTGCAATTTGCAACCGAGAGGATAAACAAACAGAATCGGCTTTCTTTCTTTATCTCGCTCGACATTTTAGGGCGTGCGCCGTGGACATCTAAACTGCGCCGGATTTGTATCGAAATCGAAGAACTCTTATTTATCGTATTCCTCGTTAGCCTCTCTTTGCAATTTCCCAAAGTTATCGTGAGGCTTTCAGACTTTCTGTCCAAGGAGGCTGGATTGCGATAATTCCTTTCTCTATTTCTGTTTCTAGGCTTTTTTTTTTTTTTTTTTTTTTTTACTTTTATTGGTCGAAATCTAGAGACAAGATATCGGGTAAACAAGAGACAAGACTATCTCAGTTTTAGAAAAAAAAAAGAAAAAAAAAATTTCGCTCTCGGTCAGTTTCTAGACATTATTCATTCTTGGTTCGTGAACCCCCGCCAAAGGTGGGCCAATTTGCGGCCCAGGAAACTTTGTCGCTGTTTGTAAGTAATTTAAAATTACATTCTGGAGAAAAACGGGTCATCCTTTTTCGCCTACTCCGATTGTTAGCCATCTACGGCGCGATTCCACCATCGAGCCTTCGCAAATCCTTTTCCTAAAGGACCGCACATCAGCTTGCACTATGACGATGACTCATGAGCCTAGTGAAAATAGATAGCCAAAATATCTTATAAAGTAATTGGCTCTTCGAACGAAGAAATATTGGACAATGGTGATTTTGAAAACGTGCCTTCGGCCAGTCGAAATGGTTGTTACCGCGCGTGCATATATCGTTTACCAATGGGGGTAAAAGCCCCGGCGGCTGCTCGACGCGACTAGCCTGGTCAGGAGAATGTATATCTTTTTTTTTCTGATATCGCTGGTGGGAGGAGGAAACAATACTTATTGAGAAAAAAAAAAGGCCTCAAATCGCTTGCGACAACTCTTTTGCGAAGAAAACGCAATATAAGTGAGGCAAACCCTCGTCCTGAGAATATAAAAGGCCCAAGAAAGCGTGTGAATCCCTCTAACCAGATTTCGCCGCATATCTCGGATCATCTGGAATCTGGCAACCAGATTCCTCTGAGAATCTTTGCTTCTGATCATTCTATTGGCAATCAGCGAAATAACAAAGATCTCGAGGAATACGGGAAGTTCTAAAGATATCAGTCCAGAAGCTCGACAGAAGATGTCATCCGAACGGCACCCCGGCGAAGCTTAACGGTTCAATTGGCAAAGGCGGTGAAGTTTGCGAAATTGAGCCGGTACTGCGCGTGCAGTTGGATGACGAGAAACCAAGAAAGAACAAGCTGAAACGTCTGATGCTGACCAATGGGAGGAACAAACAGCGAAAAACGAGGATGGTGGGCCTTTTCAAGATCCTTGGATCCTCCTCTCTCACGGTGGTGTGTTCTATTTTTTTTTTTTTTTTAATTTTAAAATTTTTTCTTTCTGTCTTTGGTCCGTGGCAAGATAATCAATACCGGCCAACCAAAAGATAGGGAAGAGTATTTCGTCCCACAGGCTGGGGTAATATATAATACATATACTACATATATGAATGCACTACAAAACAGTCCTATGAACAGTTACTGCCCCCTTTTTTTTCCCCTTCCCAAAAATTCAACAAGCTGCCCCTATAGCTAACAGAAGCACCTATCTATATCACCATTGGTTTTTTCTGAGCGACAGTGCTTCGCATGTATCTCACGCCAATTCCAATATGGAAGGACATTGTAAGGTCTATCCGATGACGATTTGCCTTCTATTATCAGTAAACGACGCGCTGCACTTGCTGGTTATGCCCATGCCCCTGGAGAGGCATATATGATTTTCTCGAGGAAAGTAGCCGGATTTGTTGTTAGCTTCTCAAAGAAATTTTTGTACCCGTGGGATGTAAAAGCAGGCGTAAAAATAAAGAACGAAAGGTCGAAGATTCCTTTCCTTCCCTCACAACACAACAGAATGTCAAATTAGTGCTCCCGAAAGTATCTATGAATAGTAACTATTCAATTGACGATATCCTAAATATCGTAGTCTTGAAATAGCAAGGTAAAAAGAAAAAAGGAACCAATTAGCAATAGAAAGATTGACGGGACCTTCGAAAAAATACCCACCACTTACTTCCAGCGCTATGGTTATAATAACAAGGTGATCAGCAGGAAGGACTGCAATTACACCAAGGCGGCTCAGGTTTGCGTGCCTCTGGCTACGACTAACTGGCAATAATTATTTTCTTTTTTTTTATTTTAATTATTTCTTTTTTCTTCCCTCTCTACTGGTGGTGTGGGCCATGATAGAAAATGGTTGGTGCGGTGCCCACACTAGTAACGCCCGTCTTACTGTTTAGTGCACACATACGCTCCTCTCTCTCTCTCCTTTTTAATTGTTATTTCCCCCCTTTCCCCCTTCCTCTTTTTTTCCGTCTTTTTTTCCCCTTTTCCCTCTCTTTCATTTTCCTTTTCCTTTCCTTCACATTTAACCATCCCAGGCTTCATGGGCCACAGGAGTAGAAGAACACTGGAATAGCATTATTCATTCACTCTCTTTCTAAATCACCAAGCTCTGTTGACTGTCTGCCATTCCTTTCAGGCATCTTCGGGCTGTCCATTCCTTCGATTCTGTCGTTCCTTTTCTTGTTTTTTGTTTCTTGTTTTTATGACCAAACATCTATTCCGTCTTCCTCGCTTCACACTCCTTTTGAGAAGTCTGTTCGAAATAGCACCATCTTCAGCAGACCCTAACGACAAACCAACAACTAAAAATAAATTTACTTTTAACGATACTTGGAATCTAGTAATAAGAAGAGGCGGAAGGGGTATATCTGTAGTCAGTTGATCGATACGAACATACCTTATAACCGAAAATTATTCAAAAAAAAAAAAGAAGAGTAGGAAGGAGCAAATACCTGGACGTAAACGAACAATCGCTGCGAGCCCGCCAGGCATTATTCGAAATCCCGATAACCGCACTTGAGATCGATAATATATAGCCAGACCAAAGCCATGGACCAAGCTCTGAAGGTATACCGTAGGCGCGGTCACCTTCGTCAGCGAGAAGCCGTCCCGATGAGCCATCCGAACTCGAAAGAGGACCGCGACGGTCATGAATGTTGTCTTTGTTACGCACTTGCCCAACGGAGATACAAAAGTTCTGGGAACCTCGGTGATGGATATTAACAGTGTTCCTACATCTGGTGGACGAAATGCTCCCCCCTTGCAGTTTGGTCCGGACGGAGAAGAGATTTCGGCGACCGGCTCGGATTTCTCAGAGCCAACCGGAAGCAGCAGCTCCAGTAGTGGATCTAGCGGCCAGAACAACAATAACGTGGCAGCCGCGTCCCAACTTCGCTGGGAAAGATGTCGCCGAGCTTTCAATCCAGTATCAGCGGCCAAACTGGCAGTCCCGTCGCGTCCAAGGAAAACGGAGGTCAGTCTTCCGGACTTTCTGTCGGCGCATATGCCGGAATTGTTGGTGGTGTTGTCTTGTTGGCATTTGTTGTTATCGCCATCTTGTGATCGTCATGCGTCGCAAGAAGCAGCAGCGCGACAAGGCATACGATAAGCCAGAAGATGAGAAGGGTCTCAACCGCCGATCGATGATGGAATGGACCAGCAGAACTTCAATGGCCCTCCCTCACCGACCACGCCTTCCCCTCCGATCTCGCCCGTCGCCGAACACCGAAGATTGCTCCTCGTTTGTCTATGCGCCTTACTACCCTTTCATCCTTCATGCCCGCCATTGGCGATAACGCAGCGTCCACGGAAGTGAAAATGGTGATAAGCCGACCATCGCCGAGAAGAGGGTTCTTCCGTGAAGGCTCCACCTGCGGCTTTGACTGTCAGCGAGAAACGTATTTCGCCTGGACCTTTCGATTCCCCAATTGAACTCCCCATCCATGTCGGCTTTCAGTGACGGTCCTGCACCGCTCAGCGCTCCTCCATCACAGGCCTCAAACGCAGCTCAGTCTTCTCCCGTTCACCGTGTCATGATGGATTTCCAGCCCTCTATGGCTGACGAACTCGAACTAAGATCAGGTGACGTCGTACGGATGCTTCACGAATACGATGATGGTTGGGCTCTTTGCATCCGCATGGACCGCAGCCAACAAGGTGTCTGCCCGCGCACGTGCCTCTCGCAGCGTCCGGTCAAGCCAAGGCCGCCGCCGGGCTCTCGACCGGACCACCACCTGGACAGCGCCCACCGTACGGACCTCCGCGCAACGGACCCAATAACGGATCTCGACCAGCCTCACCAGCTGGATCGGACCGCATACCCCTCAAGGACCTCAATCCCGCGTGTTCCTCACCAGTTGGCCCCGTCGTCTCCCAGTTCCCCGAGGATCGGCCGCTGGATCGGTCAGTCCTGTTCCTCAAACCCCTGGACGTCAACCGCACCCTTTATCGAATGTCCAGAAGGGTCCGGATCTGGAATTCCATGCGATGTGAAACCCCTCGAAGAACTCAGAGTTAGCGGGGTCAGTACGTTGCTTAACCTTTATATAGGTTGAGTATTCGTTGGCAATTGTTTTTTTGATCAACCTTTTTTTTGGATGCCCCAATAATTTAATACTATTTTTCTTTCCTTTTGTTTCTTCTTTTCTCATGCTCCCTCGGTTTCCATAAAAAACGCCCTTTTTTTTTCTTTGATGCAACAACCTCAATACAAAATATTTTTCTTCCGCTGATGTCCACTCATTATCTTCTCGATCTGGATACGACTTTGTTTCCTCTTTCGTGTCTTTGATTACCTTTCCCTCTACCATCCCCATCAAAGCCAAAGTTTCATAAGGGCCCTGTTTATTTTGGTCAGCAGCTTGCCAATGACAACCAAATTGAACTATCTTAATTCCACTTGAATGTTATACCTTACCTTTCCCTCTTCTCTTCTTGTAACTTCTATATATATACATATATATTATTTGTGTATTTTTAGCTTCTCTCTTTCTTTATTCTAATGCACGTGTGGATTGTTCGGTGTTTTTTATCATTTGTATACTTTACCTTGATCTCCAGTGATTGAATCCTGCCAATGATCGTGAAGCAATCTCCTGCATCTCTACACAACGATATTTTGTGATGCTGAATGCTGTCTAATGGCGTCGTTATATGACGACGATGTCGATTATGATATGCTCTTCTGTAAAAATATGTTTTGGATTTTTTTTTTTTTTCCGTAGACGAACAGAGACTTTCTCTCAGTACTATTAGCGTGTTCACTTGTTTTTTTCTTCTGGAAAAAAATCCTCAAGTTTCAGCGGAGGTTGCAAGCCATAATATTCCCCATGGGTTCTTCGTAGAGGATTATCTTTGCTTTTCCGTTTACGGCCCCTAGTGAGGTAGATATCGGCCAACGGGATCTTGCAGCAAATCAACGATTATTTTTTGTATCAGTGCGAATTGCGAAGCACCTCCTGGACACTTCGAGTATAGATATGCTCCTGCAGCGTAAGCTTATGGATGGAAGATTGTATATAGCTTTTATTCCTTTTTATAAAAAAAAAAAAAAAAAAAAAAAAAAAAATGATGCAATTGAATACATATAATAATAGGCGCTCTTCGTCCTGTGTTGTTGAGACTTCCCTTTCGCTTTTTTTTTTTTTTTTTTTTTTTTTTAATTCCTTTTGGGGCCATTAAGCTTACTTTCGGACGACACTTTTAAACTCGCAAAAGGCGACCCGCACCCTTTGAATTTTTTCGCTTCGGCCGCCGCATAAAAAATTCCCCACCAAAATATATATATATATATATATATATATATATTTTTAATATATGGGAGCTTCCAAGTTGTTATCATTGACAGGAGCAGTGACTCAAGGATTCATACTTAATTCACCCCCAACCCAACGGGACAGGAGAGAGAGAGAGAGCATAAATTTATAAATTTATAAACTTATAAATTATAAGTTATAAATTATAAATTATAAATTATAAATTATAAATATATATCCTCAGTAGTTACTCAGACGGGTTTTAAGTTATAAAGGGCTGAACGGCTGACTCAAAGATCCCCTCTTTTTCCTTCCTGTCATTCTCTTCTTCTATTTAAATCATACCAAGTTTCCTTTCTGCCGTGGTGAAGGTGGTACTCTCTTTTTCTCTTTCAGATTAAAAATCAAAAATCAAAAAGAAAAACTGAGCTAAAGGTGCAAGTTGCGCAGCTACCTACCGAAAAAAACAAAGACACGAAAAAAAGATAGCTACTGCCTAAAGACCAACGGAAAAAAAAAAAAAAAACACCATGTCAGTAAACTTCGTAGAGGAGGAAGAGCGAGTGCTCGCCTTCTGGAAGGAGATCGATGCCTTTAGAACCTCAGTGAAGCTGTCGGAGGTCGGAAACCGTTCACATTCTACGATGGACCTCCGTTTGCGACGGCCTGCCCCACTACGGCACTTGCTCGCCAGCACCATCAAGGACATCGTTCCCCGGTACGCTCATATGAAGGGCCACTACGTCGAGCGACGTTCGGCTGGGATACCCACGGCCTACCCGTCGAGCACGAAATTGACAAGAAGCTCGAGATCAAGGAAAGGACGATGTAATGAAGATGGGAATCGACAAGTACAATGCGGAGTGCCGAGCTATTGTCATGAGTACGCCGGGGAGTGGGAGAAGACCATTGACAGATTAGGTCGGTGGATCGACTTCAAGAATGACTACAAGGTATTTTAAGATGCATTCTTGAAATTGAAGCTCTATACCTTTTTTTTTTTTTTTTTTTCGAAGAGCGAAATAGTTGGAATCCAACATGCTAAAAGAAATTATACTTATCCCTCGGAAGACCTTGAATCCTACCTTTATGGAGAGCGTTTGTGGGTCTTCAAGCAGATCTACGATAAGGATCAAGTCTACCGCGGCTTCAGAGTAATGCCGTACTCGACGGCGTGCACTACGCCGCTCAGCAACTTCGAAGCGAATCAGAATTACAAGGACGTGAGCGATCCTTCATGGTTGTGCATTTCCCTCTGCTGGATGATCCCACTACGAGCTTGCTCGCATGGACGACGACGCCGTGGACCTTGCCATCGCACACGGCCATCTGCGCTCACCCTGATTTCGAGTACATCAAAATCCACGACGAAGCTTCGGGGCGAAACTACATCCTGCTCGAATCTTGCTTGAAGACGCTATACAAAGATCCTAAGAAGGCCAAGTTCAAGATTGTCGACCGTATCAAGGGTAAAGACATGCTGGGATGGAGGTACGAGCCGCTGTTCGACTACTTCTACGAGGAATTCAAGGATTACGGCTTCAGGGTCCTCAACGCTACCTACGTTTCGAGGAAGGCGGTGTTGGACTGGTTCATCAAGCCCCGCTTTCGGTGAGGATGATTACAAGGTCGCCATGGACAACGGCGTCATCAACGAGAAGAGGCTTCCTCCGAACCCAGTAGACGACACGGGCTGCTTCACTTCCGAAGTCCCCGATTTTGCCGGCCAGTACGTGAAGACTGCCGATAAGGGTATCCTGAATACCTAAGGCAGAAGGGACGCCTAGTCGTCGAGAGCAGCATGATGCACAGCTACCCATTCTGCTGGCGGTCCGATACGCCGCTCATCTACCGAGCCATGCCGGCCTGGTTCGTCAGGATCGACACCATCATCCCGCAAATGCTTAAGAACATTGAGGACTCTCATTGGGTTCCAGGTTTCGTCAAGGAGAAGCGGTTCGCAAGTTGGATCGCCAACGCCCGCGATTGGAACATCTCTAGAAACAGGTACTGGGGTACGCCGATCCCGCTCTGGGTCAGCGAGGATTACAAGGAGATGGTTTGCATTGGCTCGGTGAAGGAGCTAGAGGAGCTATCCGGTGTTAGCCCCATCACGGACCTGCACAGGGAAAGCATTGACCACATCACGATCCCGTCCAAGCAAGGCAAAGGCGTCCTGAGGAGGGTCCCAGAAGTTTTCGATTGTTGGTTCGAATCCGGAAGTATGCCGTACGCTAGCAAGCATTACCCCTTCGAAATGAAGGATACCTGGAAAGGTCCTTCCCCGCCGACTTTATCGCTGAAGGTCTAGATCAAACCAGAGGTTGGTTTTACACTCTTGTGGTTCTTGGTACACACCTCTTCGGCGTCGCTCCTTTCAAGAACTGCATTGTCAACGGTATCGTTCTGGCGGCGGACGGCAAGAAGATGTCCAAGCGTCTGAAGAACTACCCTGATCCGACTCTCATCATGGATCGCTACGGATCGGATGCGTTGAGAATGTACCTCATCAATTCGCCCGTTGTGCGAGCTGAACCACTAAAGTTCAAGGAGGAAGGAGTCAAGGAAGTCGTTGCAAGGGTTATCCTGCCATTGTGGAACAGCTATAAGTTCTTCGAGCTCCAGGCCGAATTGCTAAAAAAGGTCGAGGGCATCGATTTTCAATTCAACCCCGAGAGCGGTGGCAGCCATAACGTCATGGACAGGTGGATCCTGGCAAGTTGCTCCAGCTTCCTCGCCTACGTCAACCAAGAGATGGCAGGTTACCGCCTGTATACTGTTGTCCCGCGTATCCTTACCATGATTGACAACATGACCAACTGGTACATCCGCTTCAACCGCAAGCGCCTCAAGGGCGAGCTTGGAAAGGAAGATACATTGCACGCCTTGAACTCCCTCTTCGAAACTCTCTACACTATCATCCGAGGCATGGCCCCTTCGCCCCCTTCATCACGGAGACCATCTACAAGAGGCTCCTCCCACACATCCCCAAGAGCATGCAGGCCGAGGACGCACGGTCTATCCACTTCACCAGCTTCCCAGAGGTCAGGGAGGAGCTTTTCGACGAAGAGGTTGAACGGCGCGTGTCCAGGATGCAGAAGATCATCGAGCTCGGCCGCAGCTGTCGCGAGAGGAGGAACATTGGTCTCAAGAACCCGCTCATGACCATTGTCGTCCTGCATTCGGACAAGGAATACCTAGATGACGTCAAGTCGCTTGAGCAGTACATTCTGGAAGAGCTAAATATCCGCGAGCTGGTACTCTCTTCCGACGAGGATAAGTACGACGTCAAGTACAGCCTGCTTGCCGACTGGCCAGTCCTCGGCAAGAAACTCAAGAAGGACGCCGTGAGGGTCAAAAGGCCCTTCCCGATGTATCGTCTGACGACTGCCGAAAATTCGTCACGGAGAAGAATATCACCGTCGACGGTATCGCTTTAACGCACGAAGACCTGGTGGTTGTTCGCGCTCTCGATCCCGAAAGCGAGCTCACTCAGACGCACGAGACCAGCACTGAGGGTGACCTTATGATCTTTGTCGACATCCAGGCCCACCCAGAGCTCCAGTCTGAAGGTCTAGCCAGGGAGATTGTCAACAGGGTGCAGAAGCTGAGGAAGAAGGCTGGCTTGGTTGCCACGCAAGATATCAAGATGGAGTACAAGATCCTCGAGGACACGTGTGGGCTGGAGAAGGCGTTCCAGGAACAGGAGGAGGCCATCCTGAAGGTCCTACGGAGGAAGCTCGAACCCTATGGTGACGAAAGCGCCAAGGAGAGCGATAAGTTCATCGTGGAAGAGGAGCAAGACGTGCAAGGCGCTACATTCGTGCTCAGGTTATTACATTTGTAAGGGGGACAAAAACTCAAAAAAAAATTTTTTTTTTTAGATATAGACTTGTGCTTATTAGGTTTGGTTATTTGCTATTATTGTGAGAATTATGGTTCCTTCTCGTGGGTATTTATGTAAACCAGAGAGAAAATTTTAGAAGGAAAAGTTCCTAAAATAGAGACTAGATCAAATAAATCGAAGCTAGAGCTATCTTCGAAGATAGTCAAGCGAGATGTGACCTATAACATTGTTACGCACATATTTATAGCTTCTAAACAACAGAACGCGGAGGTTAAACTTCCTCCGCAAGTGAAGCTGATACCTATCGTCCCGCGGGAATATTTCCCCCCAAAACGCCGGCGATACTTGCAACAGCTGCCCGCAGGTTCAATTGAATTTTTCTTTACTGTAGTATCCGAGCGAAGATTCCCACAAAGAAAGAGTATCTCGCCGTATCGCCGTTCCCCTAGCATGTCAAGACCTGTTTCCTCGAGGATTTCTCTCGAGCAAAATTCCAACGCGAGCTCATTTCTTATGTTTCTGCTCCCAACAACAAAGGATTCAAGTAAGCCGAAAAGCAACCCAGATAAACGATAAGATTATTTTCTCCTACAGCAAGGGTGCCCGAACCTTGATGCAAGCCTGCAGCGCCTCGAACTCCTTCCTGCATTTATCCTTGTAGACGTTCTCGAAGCCGCCGTTCTCGTGGACAACGCACTTGGCGTAGGCCATGGACTGCGGGAAAGCAATTAGCAAACAAATTTGACATCGCGAAGATTGACAAAAAGATGCAATGAAAAACCGACCTCAATTGTACATTTCGCCACGGCCTGGGCAACGCGGTCTACGGGCCTTATCCTGCTACCGCCCGGCGGCATCGTGAGGTTGGCGACGTGACGGGGGGGAAAAATTGTTTTCGAAACCTTTTTTTTGTTGTGTGCGTGTGTCTTTTGCTGGAGTGGGAAAAGGGGGAATGGAGCTTTCTTTTCGGTTAAAAATTTTGTGCCATTAACTTTTTTCGTTCGCCATTAGCATTGATTGCTCTTTGTTCCGTAAAATGAGGATTACAAATCTACGAGAAAATGCCATTCTAGCAAAAGTAACATCCCCCTATTTTCCGATCAACCGTTCCAATTCCCTCCCAGTCACCAACCTTCGAGAGCTTTACTCTTCGAAGCTCAGATAACCTAGGATAATTTTAGTGGATTATCGGTGTTTTCGTCGACTCTTAACTTTTCACTCCGCTATCGTAATACTCCGGAGCTATTCTGTGGCCCAAGCGGAGGGTAATACAGTAGCCCTTACCAACTTCCCCTCCGCCGATACTTCTCTCTCTCCCCCCTCGCCACAAACATGAAGCCAACACACCTGTTTTCATTGGCCTCGACGCTGCTGCTGGCAGCATCAGGCGCGACGGCCCAGCACACCTCCAATTGGGCCGTCCTGGTCTGCACCTCGCGCTTCTGGTTCAACTACCGCCACCTCGCCAACGTCCTCTCCATGTACCGGACGGTCAAGCGCCTGGGCATCCCGGACTCGCAGATCATCCTCATGCTAGCCGACGACGTCGCCTGCAACCCCCGCAACACTTTCCCCGGAACGGTATACAACAACGCCGACCGTGCCTAGACCTGTACGGCGACAACATCGAGGTCGATTACCGCGGCTACGAGGTCACCGTGGAAAACTTCATCGTCTGCTCACCGACCGCGTCGACAGGACACGCCGAGGAGCAAGCGCCTGCTCACGGACGAGCGGAGTAACATATTCATTTACATGACGGGTCACGGAGGGAATGAGTTTTTGAAATTCCAGGACGCGGAGGAGATCAGCGCGTTTGATATAGCGGACGCCTTCGAGCAGATGTGGGAGAAGAAGCGGTACCACGAGATGCTGTTCATGATCGACACCTGTCAGGCGACACGATGTACTCGAAATTCTATTCGCCGAACATCATTGCGACGGGTTCGTCGGAGCTCGACGAGTCGTCGTACTCGCACCACGCGGACAACGACGTCGGCGTAGCTGTCATCGACCGGTATACGTACTACAACCTCGAATTTTTGGAGAACCACGTTCCGGATCAGAGCTCTAAAAGACACTGGCGGACCTCTTCGGTTCTTACGACCCCAACAAGATCGCTTCTACTCCCGGAGTCAGAACGGACCTGTTCAAGAGGGACCTGAAGGATGTCCTTATCACGGACTTTTTGGGAAACGTGCAGAACGTCGAAGTCGACGGCGACGGTATGAGGCTGGAAGAAGACCTGTTGGCGCTCGCGAGGAGCATCGGCGTCAACGTTACGAGTAAAGAGTGGATGGACGCTATGAACGCCGTCACGAACCCCGCTGTATCGTCGCCGCCCGCAGAGGAAGGAAGCAAAGCGGCTACGAGCGCTAAAGAAAGAGCAAGTAGTGCTCAAGACTAACCGGAAGCCTGTCGGGCCGGTGAAAGTTTCAGAGGAAGAGGATAACGTTTGGACAAAGGCCGTCGGTGGAGGCGTACTTCTTGCTTGCGCTTTAGTATATGGCATTAGCACGTTACTCTAGCTTCGTGCTTTATACATTTTGCATCCTTTTTCCTATAAATACATATTGTTTCTATACTATTTATGTAAGCTTAAAGCTTAATTTCCAGAATCAATTTGAAGCAAGCGTTCTTCATCGTTTTGTTCTTCTTTAGTATATAGTATATCTTTCTAGAATTGCTTCGTTTAAGGATATATAAGTAGCGAAATATTCTACAGGGTGCCAAATACCTTTAAACTACTTACATAACCGCGACCTTGGCCAAGGGAGTTGTAAAACAGTAAGAGACACAACAAGGAAACAGGAGCTAAATGATACAATTGATACTTCTTAAAATAAGTGCGTACTGTTACCGACGATTAAAACCTTTGCTTTAGTTTCTTTCTTGAATAACGTAGAGTTGTTTTGTTCCAAAGATAGTAACATGAGCAATGTACTGACAGTATAAGAGGGCAAATAAGAAGTATATTAGAAACACGAAATATTCCTAATTACTTAAGTAACTATCACAACTTCGATATTTGCATATAAAACTCAATAGTGACGAGTATTGGTGAGGCCACGAAAGGGTCTGGCTTGTTTAGTTAGTATTCTAGAATGAGTTAGCGTTGTGGTTAATCCTTAATTGGAGCTTCTACGCTACAAAATTACTGAGCACTAACCAACGACTAATAGTTGTTGAGACATGAGCTTCGTAATATCTATACGCAATATTCACTTCAAGAATTTGTTACATCGCCTAACCAATCCTGGATATACTTCGGGCAATCGGAGTCTTATAATTTCCCCTGGCTGTGGAACAGGAGCATCGGGGCTGGTCCACTTATACTCGAAGAATTTAGGGAGATTTGCTAAAGTAAGCGATTCTTCGGACATTGCAGAACTGCCATAGTAGTACGTTAAGCCCGTTTGGGAGTACCACTCATATGCACAATAGAGAGCGCAGGAAACGAATCACCATTGTTGCCAATAAGTTATACTTATGAAAATATCGTACACTAAGAATTATTTCGGAATTTTTGAGGCGCTGATGGTAGCTGGGGGAATAAAGAAAACCGACGGAGGGAGAGAGGCAGACTATATACACGCATATATACGGGCAAAATAAATTAGGTAGCTAAAGATAACTGACTCCTGTCTCCAAGTCACGTGACATTAAAGTTTCACTAGGACCAAGTTAAGTAATTAGCGCCCTTTTTGCTAGTCTTGTAACCAGACTGCCTTGTTGCTGCAGCTGTAAAATTGTTGCTGTTCGCTTTGAAAACCCGGGAACAGTTATGGCTACGGCAGCGCAAATACCGAAGGTCCGTATCACGGACGAAGACCACCCTAGCCGCTCTGATGACGGCAGCAGCGACAGCTCCTCCGAGAGTTCCGGCGGCTGGAACGACGTTAACGAAGGCGACGACAAGGAGGAATCCGTGCCGTGCAAGTGCCTCTTCTGCGACAAGGTATTCGAAGGTGGCGCCGTCGAGACGCTGAAGCACTGCGCTGCGGCGCACAATTTCAACTGGCCGGAAGTCGTCGGGGAGAGAGGGCTAGGTGCGTTTCATTGCTTTGTTATTTTCTGAGCTCTATCTATCAAACTACATAAACTATCGCTAAATTTTTTTTTTTTTTTTTTTTTTTTTTTTTCCCTGAGAAGATCTCGACTTTTACGGCAAGATCAAACTCATAAACTTCCTGCGAGCCAACCCGAACACGCCGTACACAGCTCTAAACCGGATACATTCTCATCAGAGCAGTTCTGCATCCCGTGATCGAAGATGACCCGCTGCTATTCGATTTCGGCAATTCGAAGGGCAAGAATTGGCCGACGGCGTCGGCAAGGACGTCAGCCCGTCCGGAAGAGCGCAACCGGCCACGGACTCAGCGAGGTCGACCTTTTAAAGGCTAGGCTCCAGGAAGTTGAAGCGCAATTCCAGGCTTACCAGGAGGAGGTACGGAAGAACTTCCTCGCCGTGGTAGAAGGCAGGGAAAGCAAATCTGAGTCGGAAAATAAGGAAGATGAGAGGGATGACGATACGCACTACTTTAGCTCGTATGCTGGAACGGTAAATTTCTCTGCTAGCACACAAAGATATTTTCCTACAAGAGCGATATTCTAACATATTTATTATAGATATACACGAGACGATGCTCAAGGACTCGGTACGCACAGATGCCTACCGAGATTTTGTGTACGAGAACAAAGACATCTTCAAGGACAAGGTGGTTCTGGATGTTGGATGTGGTACTGGCGTAAGTAAAACTTGTTCACGAGTTAAATGTATGAAAGTAAATAGCTAATATTATGAGTTTCTATAGATTCTTTCCATGTTTTGTGCGAAAGCCGGCGCAAAAAAGGTAATTGCGGTAGACAACTCGGCTATCATTGATAAAGCCAGGGCAAATGTCTTGAGAATGGTCTCGACAAAGTCGTAACGTAAGTTCCCAAGTAAATTCACCACAGTCCTAGAATTCACTCATCAGATCGCTGACATTGCACCCTCGACATCGCGTAGCTGCCTACGAGGAAAAATCGAAGAGGTGATACTGCCCGTGAAGCAGGTAGACATCATAATATCCGAATGGATGGGCTACTGCCTCCTCTACGAAGCCATGCTCGACTCCGTGCTGTGGGCCGCGACCGCTACTCGCGCCCGACGGCCTCATGGCGCCCTCGCAGTGCCAGCTCATGATCGCCGCGATGCACGACAGCGACTACATCAACGACGCGGTGAACTTCTGGAGCAACGTCTACGGCTTCCGCATGTCGGCCATGCAGGAACGCATACGCGAGGACGCCATGGTCTCGTGTCTCCCCGCCACGGCGATGGCGTCAGATGCGGTCCATTTTTGGATTTACCGCTGGGGACGATAAAGACGGAGGAGCTCGTGTTTACCGCGCCGTTCGAGCTGGAAATTAAAGGGAATGTTGAGAGCCTGGACGGGTTTATCATATACTTTGACACTTACTTTACCAGAAACGGCAAGGAAGGCGGTAGGGATGTTTTCTTTACCACGGGACCTGAAGGAAGCAGACGCACTGGAGGCAAGGCATCTTGCTTACCGAGAGGAGGAGCGGCCTGCTCAAGCAAGGGCAAAAGATTAAAGGCAGCATATCCTATAAAAAGAGAAAAGAAAACTCGAGAGAGCTCGATATCGAGATTGAGTGGGAGACCGAAGGAGCTAAGGATAAACAAGTTTGGATCATGAGATAGCATGATGATTATGTTGGTATTGCATTGTGGCATTTAGGTATATATACTTCGATGTTTCTTTACCAGTTGCGAGTGGATAGCATAACATCATACCGGGGCACGTCTGTAGGTGGGAGGAATTGTGTTTGCATACCTATATCAAAAGTTTTCTTCTCATTGGGCATTTTTCATGGGTCTACAAATAAAAGTAATGTAAGCATTTGATCCTTTTTTTTTTTTCTGCTCATAATGAAAAATGTGGAAGCTATCCGCCGCGATCTGGCCTTCTTTGCATGTTAGCGGTAAAAGCAATCGTCCGTCGTTAGAAAGGTTCATAGATCGTCTTTTACGGCAGCTTCCGCTAGAAATTCAAGGACATCATTTTACCTTAATCGGATCTACTTTGCTCTTTCTAGCTCTCAGAGGAATCGCCGTATAAAGGAAAAAAAAAAAAAAAACTCTTTGTAGTCGAAAGCGCATTCGTGTTTGCGTGCACAAAAAGCTGGCTTTCAAGCTATTGGGGGGATGTCGCCTGCCAGCTGCCGTTCTGTACGGTTTTCTTCGGTAGCTTTGTTGCCATACGAACTTTCTCGCCGACGAGCTTTCCTTCCTTCCTAAAAGCCGCCCAAATTGAAACCTTGCAAGGTCGGGCAGGCAAGGATAACTACTGAAGTAATCTAAACTGTAGCTCATGAAGACCAACATATTGTTAATTAAGCTCTCGCTTCCTTTCTTCGGTTTCTCTTTTCTCAGCTGTATCCTGAGATTTATCTTTCTTTGTATTGCTATTGCTATCAAGAAGCTTAATTGCATGACACTGTTCTAGCTAGCTGTTACTCTATTAAAAGGGCGACGTCCCAATTTACATTAAGTCTTGAGACTACTGTCAAATTTAAATAATTATTGCTATAATCAAATAAAACTGCTTAAGCAAAGTAGGGAGCTGCGCTGCCTTCTTATGCATGTCCTTGCGTATGATCAAATATTACGGTTTTTGGAAATCCAGTCTTTTGTACTTCTCTTACTCCTTCTGTATTTTTTACGACATACCAAGTAGTATTAATTCATTTCTCGCCCAGAGTAATTGCGGTCTTGCCTTCGGAGTTTCATGACTGAAATATTCCCAACTCGAGTGAGCTAGCATGCGCAGCCGTATAATCTGGCGAATAAGCCTGTGCTGTACTTTGTACTTCCGATTAAGTAGTATGCATACGTATGGTTGAGTAAGGACCAACTCTTCATCGCCAAATTACATGGTACTAGTAGTATCTTCTTTCTTTCGACGCCCGAAAAATCCGCCTACGTAGAGTTTGAACCGCTACAAGCCAATAATACTAAGGTATTTCGTGACATCATCGGTGTCAGAATAGATGGAATGAGTGAAAGGTAAAAAGAAAAAGAAGCCCCTCCCATATTGACGACGACCCTATTTCTTTTTTTTTTAATTTATTTATTCGATATATTCATTCATACATCGATTATACAGCTAATACTTCTTCTAATGTAATCTTGCGATGCCACTCCTGGACTACGATGCCCACCTTTCCGTAATCCGCTCCCAGGTTGGCGACAACGGCTTCTGCACCCGTCTTCAATACCCTACCAGCCCATCAACGTCAAAATAGGCGACAGTACCAAGGGCAACGGAAACAGCGCTGGTGCGTACTTTAACTTTAAGCCGTGGATGTACAGTGTATACCCGATGCTTGCGCCTCTAGGGAAGAATACTTCTCTAGGCAAGGTGTCATCTTTATATCGAACCTGCGGGTGCCTTGGGCTTTCGGCGGTGCGTTCGGGAGGAACGCTGCCGTCACATTCGACTACAGGTGCATTTTGTGCAGCGGCAATATCGTCTGGTACACACCGCCGCCGCCATACGATAACGATCTGCTATGCCACGACGTCATGAAGCTTTTAAGGGGCCAACCAGAGCTACGCGATATCGCGGCATTCCGGAAGGCGGATGGGTCGTCGTAATGGCGGAAGACTGGAGCCGGGAATCATTAGGCGGGAAAAGAGGTCGAGGCGCTGTACCGCTTTATGGAGCCAGCGCAGAAGAAATTTTCAAAGAGCGACAGGCTCGGGAGACGCCGCGAAGAAAGACCTAACCCGCAAGCGGATCGAATATTTGTTAGAGTGAGCTGTTTGTCGAAAAAGAAATTGCCCACGGCTCTCCAGAGGCATATCGATCTTTTAATTTGAACTTAACACCAGATAACTAATGGCAATTGAAGTTAAACTTATTTTGACTGCTAAGAGGTGGCCTCTAATAATGCCGTCTTTTCTTCATAATCTGACCTGTTCTCTGCAGTCTTGTCAAAAAATACAGATTAAGAATAGGTTTGGTGACTTCAGGAACCATGGGCTCTTTGCCAACACGAAGTCCAGATACAAAGCCAGGGCCTTTTGCTTGGTCTTTTTTATATCTCTTGCAAGTAAAACATGGCTTAGGTAGACCTCTAAAGATAACTTACACCGATCGTTTCTTAGGAGATAGTAAAACATATATTCCTGTTAAGGATGAAAGAACGAACAGGAGCATTACTAGGAAGAAATGTAAATTGAAAGTAAGAGGAAGGAGTGTAGAGAATCAAAGAAATGAATTTGATGTATCATTTATATTTTTTGGGGTTATATAACCTGCTGAGCTTGGGCGGTATACCCTCCGAAGCTACTAGACTATGTTGGACTGGCTTGTTTATTTATTTATTATGTCGATCGTGAATCTCTTATTCTCTGAGAGGCGCCCCATGTCACCACCTACTCCTATCCTACGTTTTTTCCTCTAGCCACCTCCCATCTATTTGTCTTTTTCCATATTCTCTTCAGTAAGCTGTCGCGCGATACTATATAGATACAAAAAGAGTAAGAACACTGCCTTCCTCTCAGTCGACCTCATGTTCAGTACTAAATTGGATTGTTCATCGAACGAATCACTGATGTCTATATAGTGTCTTACAACGGTGCCGACATCGAACAGAGGCTTCGTCACACTATTCAAGACGGCAAAAAGAAAAAAGAAAAAAAAATGAACAGTTGCGGAAGAGGGTGGAGGATGAAAAGGCAAAGGCTTTACAGTTACAAAAAGATTGGATAATGAGAAGAAGAAATGCTGTAAACCAGAAGTAGTTGAGGTTGACAGGAAAGATCCAACACACAGAGAAGATGCTCGGCGAGGAACTTTAAAAAAAAAGAAAAAAAAAAAAAAAAAAAGAAAGAAACTCGATAAGTGCCAAACATGCGAGAATGTAAATACGATCTCAATCCTGAAAGCAAAGATCCGGGAAGGGAAAAAGGGATATAGCCCTCCTCCAAGCTCAACTTCGCGCTGCCGAAGCGGAAGCCGAAGTTTTGCGGCAGCAGATCAAATTGAAAAATAGGGAGACTGAACTGAAGGGTAGCGAGAGTGAATTAGCGCAGGTGAGGAAAAGGAGCAAGGCCAACGAAAATGTGATAGTGAGCTCCCTTTTGGATTCCATTATTTTATGATCAAGTAGTTTATCTAACCAGATAATGACGTTTTAGAAAGAATAGAGTTTCTTGGTCGGTGATTAGCGAAATGGTACTTGAATAGAAACAGAACTATTATATTCAAAAGAATAAAACACCAACATTGTTTGTTTTCAGTTACTAATATGGACTGAGCCGCAGTCGGCCAAACAGAGGGTATATGTAAGGCAAAAGCCGGGAGTCAATCTACGATACGGTAGATGTAATTTACACTCAGCTCCGGAAGCTGCAGATAGGTGAGCAAGCAACTCCTTAGCGTTCTGTATTAATAATGATTTCGTAAATATATCTCTCTAAGCTCACTTCATCGACAGGCAACGAGAAGTCAGCGAAGTAGCGGTTGCTGTAGCTGAACAACACTCAGCTCTTGAAGCTATAAAGAAACTCTTAAGCGAACTACCACTAGGGAAGGATATGGAGGAGGCGCTAAGAGAAGGGGAAGAAGATGGAGGGAGGGAAAGAAGAAGAGGCAGAAAAGGACCATTGGGTAAGGATTTGCAATATTAAAACGTATTCATTAAGTATTTTGCGACAAGACTAATTTTATATTTAGGAGTAGCCTCGTGCCAAAGCCGCCTGCAAGCGTTTTTTTTTGGGTGCGGAGCACCGGCCCGCTTGCCCGAGACTAATTTAGGAGCATGGGTCGGCTTCGTGGCCCGCATAAGCGAAACTTTAAGTATAGCTGGTGATGCTGCTACTGCTACTGCGGAGAACAAGGGCGATGCTACCCACCACTACACCAACGCCGAATGTCTGCCCTCCATCCTCTCCCCCTCCTTCTCATACATTTCTCAAGTCTCAACTAATCTCTCATTAATCCTTTAAAACCATCACCACCTACAACTGCTCCTACAGCTTCCAGCAATACTAAACCTACAATGACCGAGAGCACAACATACTCCTCCGGTAGGAAAGGCGAAACTCCCGAGTTTCGCTGCCTCCACTTCAATGACGTCTACCACATCGAGGCCGGCGACAGGGAGCCCGTCGGGGGTGCCGCGCGCTTCGTGAACCTGGTGAACCACTACCGCGACGGCGACGAGTTCAAGGGCCAGCCGGGCATGCTCACCTTCTTCTCGGGCGACGCTTTCAACCCCAGCCTCGAATCGACCGTCAGCAAAGGAAGCACATGGTTCCGATCTTGAACGCGATTAAAACGGACGTAGCTACCGGTAAGCTACAGGGAGCTAGACTGCACAGCCTAAGCAGCTTAATTGCTATTAACTTTCTCCCAAAACTCTACCCTCATCATGAAGCTCGACTGTAAAAACCTGTTCTAACTGTCCGCGAAATCATTTAGCTGGCAACCATGATTTTGATTTCTCGGCGCAGAACTTCCAGTACCTCGCCAAGATGTGCCAGTTTCCAGTATGTACCAGTAAATCTTTCCCGGCGGCCATTTATTTTGTACTAGAACTTATCGAGGTACTGACGAATAAACATTGGCTCCTCGGCAACGTACTGATCCAGCTCTGGGTATGGAGCCCATGGGCGGTTGCAAGAAGACCGTTATCCTCACACATCGAACGGGCTAAAGCTTGGTATAATTGGTCTCGCGGAACGAGAGTGGCTCGAGACAGTCAACTCGATCGCTCCCGATATCGTGTACAAGTCAGCCTCGAAGACGGCGATGGAGCTATTGCCACCGCTGAGGGAGGAATGCGATATGATAATCTGCCTGGCGCACCAGCGTGAACCGAACGACGAGAAGCTTGCGAGACTTACCGACGCGGGTCTCATCGATATAATACTGGAGCCACGACCACTATTATAACCACCAGATAGTTAACGGGTGCCACATCTTGAGGAGCGGCAGCGACTTCCAGCAGCTCAGCTACATCGAAGCCTGGAGGAAGAAGGACGGTTCGAAAGGGTGGGATTTTGAGATTACTCGACGGGACGTCACGAAGGACGTTCCTGAAGATGAAAGCACGGCAAAGCTTATCGAAGATCTGACCGCGGATTAAAGTCAAAGATGGAGCAGCCTATTGGCTTTACTTCGGTGCCATTAGATGCCCGTTTTACGACGGTGCGCACGCGCGAAGCGAACCTTTCTAACTTTGTCTGCGACCTGATGAGGTTTTACTACGATGCCGATTGCGCCTTAATGGCGGCGGGCACAATAAGAGGAGACCAGATTTACGGGCAGAATCTTCCGCTTGAAAGATATCAGTAAGGACCAGAACGCATCCAAATATTTAATCGATGATATATTTTTTATTGGTCAAGCGCAAAACTAATTTACATCAACCGAAGTGAACTGTTTTCCCTTTACGGATCCCGTGGTGGTTATCAAGGTTACCGGTAAAGCGCTGTGGGACGCTCTTGAGAACTCTGTCTCCCAGGTTCCAGCTCTTGAAGGTAGGCATTCTAATCATTCACGAACAGGAATACCATTTGATCGATACTGAAATCATTTCTCAAAGGTCGGTTCCCTTGTGTCTCAAACATATACTTTGAATACAACAAAAAAGCACCGGCGGGTTCTCGCATACGCACTGTGAGAGTGGGGCATATGGAACTTGAAATGGAGAAACAATACGTTCTTTCTACGCGCGGTTACATGGCGAAGGTAAGCCGTAAAATATAGAGCAATTGCGTTATATTGGATTCTGCGTTACGTTGCTGATGGAGAAAACCATATATTGACCATATATATTTAGGGCAAAGACGGCTTCACTAGCTTGACCGAGGAAGCGGGGTGCGAAACTATCATAGACGATGAGGCTGGTGT
Organism: Pezizomycotina sp. ARF18; assembly: GCA_002224055.1. Taxonomy (NCBI): domain Eukaryota; kingdom Fungi; phylum Ascomycota; species Pezizomycotina sp. ARF18. Next base: position 87,905 of record AZLU01000066.1, on the reverse strand, counting down.
CCTGATATCAGTATGAACCTTATTCCTTTTACTCCTTTATTACAAGAATCCCATCATAGGAATTCTATAAATCTTTAGTCGTACTACTTTACTAACCATATAACGACGTCCTGATCACAGACAATTCTCCGCACCTACTTCCTCTCGCTAAAAGTCATTGGCCGCTGGAAGCGCGGCAAGCACGCCATGTCCAGCTTCGACAGTCTGAAGCGTGTGCAGACGCAAAAAGGCGAGCTAAAAGAACCCTCGTCACCGATAGAACACCGAGAAGGCGAACATTCTTTCCCCAGCTCAGTCCAAGAGGACTACGAGAACGCGCAGGATAGCTCCGAAGACAGCAGCGACGAAGGGATAGATTCGGGCACGGAGATGAAAACGGAGGAGAGCACGAAGAAAGCTATTATTGCGAAGATGGTCGGCAGGAAGTGGGAGAGGTTGGCCCTTAACAGGGGGCTCGAGTCGGAGAAGGATAATCCGGGGCCGGAGTTTGCGCCGAGCTGGTGTAAGGGGATCGCACCGCAGCTCGAAGGGAGGATAAAGGAAGTTGATACGTAATGTATGGTGGTTTGATTTCTACGGGGTTTGTTCTTTCTTCGTTTGGTTGAGGGAGGCCTTTGTTTCTTTTATTACTCTTTTCAATGCACGTTCGCTTCTCTTGCTTATATATAGGAGTGAAGGCATTGAAACTCGATGTACTTCGGAACAAGTAGAAGGATTCTACTGCTTGGCTTCAGCTCTTAAGCTCTTAACATGTGATTAGCAGATATTCTAATATATAGTATACCTGTTCTAACGGTATTAACCCCCAATCTCGTTCGTACTATCCTCTCGTAAAAGAAAAAGGACCGATTCGCGCGTTAGGTCCTCGTAGTAGTAGATTTATATTCATTTGTTTATAACCCTTTAACGCTTTTAAGGTTCCTGCTTCGTGTAACTCCGGAAATTTTAACGGTTTTATCATATAGCCTAGCGCTGGCGGAGTGGTTTTGGTAACACAAAAAGCCCCCCCCCGGCCTTTTACCCCACAAAAAGCTAAACCTTTAAGGTTTTCCGGGGCGGCAAGCGGGGAAAAGTTTGACGTCACGAAGCAAATACAAAACCCTCCAACGGCCAATTCCACTTACATAACATACGACATATACTTATATCTACCAGACTAATTTATTCGGGTCTTGGTTCTGGCTAGTTATAATCAATCGAACCTTTGTAGAATTATCTGCTTTGATTAAAGAAATGAAAATATAGGAAAGATAGAAATGGAGAAGAGGAAGACTATCCTACAAAGAAAAAGCAGGAGTATTTTCGGATTCAAAGAATGTACAAGGAAACCAAGAACGCTTTACGACTGCGGCAGTAGCCTTGATATAAGATGGTAGGGAGGGTATCGATATGATGATCACCAGAAAAAAAAGAAAAAAAAAAAGAAAGGAAACAATGAAGAAAAAAAAAAGGAACAGATATTAAGCGGAATGTGTCTGTAAAGACTGTTCTAAGGAAATTAACGAACAAAGAAAAGCAATACCTGGCATCAATAACCGTGAGTAACGATGAGATGTAATATCAATAACTGACAGTAAGAAGAGTAGGGAAGCCAAACCAAAGGAGACTGAAAAAGGAAAAGCGAACAGACGAACAAAGACGAGAACCAACGCTGCAAAATCAAAACAAAAAACCACGACGCTCAGAGTACCTCCAAATAAAACGCATGCACGCACAGATAGACAGAAAGGAAAGGATTGATAGGAGTGAAAAAGAAAAGGATGAAACAGAGAAGCTAAACCAAAAGTATAAGAATAGTAGTAGTAATTACAAATGGAATATGAAGTGAATGTTCCCCTCCAGCCCATTAAATCCCGTACTAAAGAGAAAAAGAGAATACCCCCTCCGCCCACCGAAGTACCCATCCAAGTCAAGAAAAGAAATGTCCCAAAAAAAGAAAAGCAACAAATGAAAGACAAAGAAACGAGCAGAAACAAAAACAAAAAAAGAAAAGAGAAAAGAAAAAGAAAAAAAAGAAAAAGAAAAGAAAAAGAAAAAAAAAGAAAAGAAAAAAAAAGAAAAAAAAAAGAAAAAGAAAAAAAAAAGAAAAAAGAAAAAGAAAAAAGCCATAGGTCATTCGTGAATTATAAATTAAATATATACACAAGGACTAGGGCGCCTGAAGGCTAGTAATCCCGTGAATCACGTAAATCTATGCAGCGATGGGTAGAAAACCCTCGCAGAATCCGACGTGCTCTAAATCGAGCTAATCGTGAATACTTTTTAGATAAAAACAGTTGTCTCCATTAAGAGCATGGGTAAGGCCATCGAAAGATGGGGCCTTTGCTTTTTTAAACATCGCCTTCGAGTTCGAGGCTGAGTTTATTGATCTCGTCGTCCTTCAGAGCGGCTATCCAGAGGCATCTCACAGACACCATCCACAGGCACAAAATCGTACTTCTGAGAAGCTTCGATAAGGCGTAGAAGGCGTTAACAATGGTCGCGGTCGTCCGATGGCGCTCGAAATTCACCAGCGGTGGTCCGTTCGGCGTACCGATCAGCTGCGCGGGGCGTTGGGCGTTGTAGATAGGTCATGAGTATACAAGCCTAGAGTATTCATCTATTAGCCACATATTTAAACACACATACATGTAAAGGACCCTTAAAAATTTAGACTTGCCAACAAATGGATGCAACCGTCTCTCCCGTGACCGTCTCCATTTCCGTGCGCAAATTGTGGAAGTTCCTCATTGGCTGGACCAAAGCCTCGAGTTCGCGTAGCGTACGCATGTTCGCATGAGTTATGAGCTGCCACGTTTTGTGCAATCGAGCGACATCGGCGGAGAGCAGAGCAATAGTAATCTGATACATGGTCGCAAAATTTTGTAGTCGCCTCGCGTGTGTGCAGCAATATGTATGAGCTTGGTTATCGTCCTTACCCTCTCGTCAATGCTATTGGTCATGACGATTTCTGAAGCAGCCCATTTAACCATCTAAAAACCAAAAAAATAAAATAAAATACAATCAGTAAACCCTGGCAAAGAAACAGATGAGAGATATTCTTCTAATTTACGTACCAAGTTGAAGCGAGCGATGACCACTTCTACGCCTCTAGATTCCTGCGACCTGAGGACTCTACCCAATCAGTAACCGGCGAGGTCGTCTGTTTCCAGCGCAGCTCAACGAGTTCCTTCCAATCAATCTCAGTTAATGCGTCCTTTTCGATCAGGGTAAATTGCTTCGCGAGGAGTTCAGAGTCGTAAGCAAGGATGAACGGAAGTGGATTGCCGTGACATGGAATCGTGGGCCGGAAGTCAACCGCCTTACGAAGGCGTTTGGTTGCCTTGGGGTTGGTTTGTTTGGTGTTTTCTGCAAGTTTCCAAAACCTCGAGTTTGGCCTCCGGGGTGCGAGAACGGTCCTTGAGCGGCCAGGCCCTATCCGACGCAGGCGACATCGAAACGGCTTGTTCAAGTGTAAGAGGCGGGCTGGGAGGGTGGCGAAGTGGATGTGACGGTATATCAAGCTTTGACATAATTGCGCCAGGGGTTAGGTTCGGTAGCACAGACGACGAAACGCTGGCACGCTTTCGTTTCGCCATGAGATCTACCGAGAGTTCAGACGAAACGTCGCTCATGTTACCGTCGACGTTGCTGCTAATCCATCCTCGCGGGATCCCAGAAGGTCCTTCTGGATGTCCCGGAGGCTGATAGAAGCTGTGACCCATATCGGCCGTATCGGGTATCGACAGCATGTCCGCATTCTGGCCACGCTCGAGAATGGGGATAAATTCATTTGACTCATTTCTGGTGTTTATAAACGACAACGGCAGGTCACGAACTTCGCTGTCGTTTTTAGGTTTACGTGATGCGCGAGGCGTCTCGTGGTCGCTGCTTTCCTGAGGTACCTGGACCAGACGCCGCTTTTTTTCTGCTGCAGGCCAAGTAAGTTGTTTGCCGCTACGCTCATGAAACCCTCATTATAGATCGGAGTAGTTGTCATCGTCATCAGAAATCGAAGAGGATGACTCGTCCTCGTCGTCATCGTCTTCCAAGTCTGATACCTCTTCCTCTTTGACGACAATGTCCATGTCTGCAAAATCTCTGGTGGTCGTGGTAGTTGATAAGATGCCGTCACTAGCCCGTCGCCCATCCGCTATCGGTCTCTCAAAGTTCGTTCTCCCTGTAAGTTCCCTCGAGCTTCAATAAGCGCAACCTCGATGCTCCGTCCTCGCTAGCGTTGTCAGGTAAATCTGCAAGTTTCAGGACACCAGCCTCGAACGTTTCCGGTGCGGATGCGCAACTCTCAGCGCCAGAAGATCTGTTCGTGGTTGAATACCGCAAACGAGACTTGCCTCTGTTTAAACCTTTCACAGGTGCTCCTAGAGTTACCGCGCCCAATGACAAGACGCCAGTGATCGGAGTTTGGGAATACAATGAATGGTTCACTTTCGGCCACACGGATACTACGGACTCGGGTATGTTCCAAATGATACACCGGACTGAGGTCGAGTCTCCGGCTCAAGATCACCAACGGTATTTGCAGTCTTTAGATCACCACCAGGTCTCCTTCGCAACATCCGTGCTGGCGGTCTATCGAAGGGATCTCCACCGGGCGGCCGTCGAGCCGAGCTCGGCGCAGTGCTCATTTCATCATTTTCCTCCTCGAAATAGTCTCTTCTTCTTCCAGCTGCGCATCTCCACCGCCTACTAGGCGTCTCGCCTTCTCGCCGTAGCTACGTGAGCGGAAACTTGCCAGAAGCTTAGAGGAGTTATACGAGAACAAAGAGCCTTCGTTGGACGACATGAACGACTTTGCGGTGGGCGAAGAGACATCACCGACTATTTGATGGTTCCTCATACGTTTCAACACCGACGAAGGGCTCGCATCGTAGGAAGGCGAAAAACTCTTTCGTACGCTAGAGGAGAGCGACGCGGAGGGGGAAGGCGTAACGACACCCTTTTCCGCCCAGGCCTCCATTGCAACTCTGCCGAAACTGAAGTTTTCTTATAGCGTTTGCTATTCACGCTCTCAATTGTAAGATCTGCGCTTTTGCTTCGGGTGGCTCGGTGCCTAGACTTTCCCTTTGGAGCAGGCCGTAAAGCAGTATTCTTTTCACCTTCGCCGTCAGACTCGCCAGAATCAACGGAAACCGCATCATCAGGTACTGCCGCTCTCTCTAGAGGAGGCTCAGTAGGCCCAAGAGGTTGAATAGCGATCCCTTGGTTTTCCGTGTATGCTTTCCGCACTGCCTCAATAGCGTCTTTTTGTACCTTTGCGGCCTTAATCTGGTCATCGAGGGCACGATGGAACGCCTCGACAACTCCAGCACCGAGCAAGTCGATCCTTGTACGCGCTCCCCCCGGACCGGTGGACCGTACGAACCACTCCTACTCAAAATGCCAGTCAAGGTCGCTTGCTTGCCTTCGGAGGCTACGTACCTAGCGAGTTCCTCCGGCGGACCTTGTTCGTCGCTTGACTCGTGCTGTATAGCATTTATGCGACCACTGAGCGCCCTCTTCATATTGCCTAGCAGTTTTTTAACACCGGGCCCTCTCAGCGCCGCGATCTTGGGATGTGGATGATGAAGGTAGCCTCTGCCATGAGCTGGCACGTTAGGTCAAGCAAAACTTTCTCGGTAGGCGTCGAGGGAGCAATAACCTCAACAACTGCAGGCGTAGGAGGAATAAGGTTCCCTCTGACCAATGAGCCGGCAAAGGGGATGAATAATTGAATCGGCTTGGTAGTCTGTTTCTTCATGGACAAGGGCTGGCGATCGTCGCGCAACGCATCGCTGAAAGATCCGCTACGCTTATGAGGCGTAGCCCTAGGCCCATTTGGCATGCGCGCCTCTCCAGACCTTTCACCCGATTCATAGTACTGGTCCTCCGGTCCTTTCGATTTAAAGCTCGGCAGTGAGGAGCTCTTGCCTCCATTCGGGTCTTCTCTATTTTTACCCTTGCCGCGAGATCGAGAGGCCTCGTTTTCCTTTGCCTTCTTTGCCTTCTTCTGCTTCCGCTTGTTGGGCGATCCTGCTGACTTTCCCCAGAGCTGATTACTTCCGGATGAAACGTTCCGTAGCGCCGGATGTAATATTATCGATGGGGACCTTTCCCAGCCTCTCGGGTTTCTTCTTTAGCGCAGGTTTCGCGTTCTTGCCTTTGAAGTCTTCGTCGAAGAGCTCTGCAAGAACTTTTGGATCGTCTCTACTTCCTGCCGACCCTCCGGCATGATATCGACTTCCGCTCCTGCATTGACCACATCTAAGCCGCCACCGGGTGCCCATCCCAATAAAGCGCGCAAGTACGCCTCCAACACTTCTTCAGCTCCCCTTGATTTTCATGTCGCTCTGGTTAGTATTGTGTCTGCCCCGAACATCGTGTGAAAGCTCGTTCAAGGCGTTGCAAAATTGTTCTCTTAGGTCTAATGAAGGCACAAAATCATCGGCGAAATAATTGAGTAGCCAATGCCTAATTGCCACGAAAGTCCGCACTCTCACCACTTTGCCAACGTCATCATCACGGTCGATTGCCCACTGCAGGCGGACTAGGAGGTGAGATACAAGGTCGCTCGGCGTCAAGAATGCACGAAACGTAAGGAAGAAGTCTGAGAGAAGTTGGTAATCCAGGAACGTTGCGGACGTTATCTGAGCAATTATTCTTGACGGCGTAGCGGCGATTATGTCGTTCGTGCGTGGATCGTGTCTCACTGTTGAAGGGTGATCTGATCCTGGAGGGAAAGACAGCGTATCATAGATGTTCGGACTGATAGGTTGTTGCCCACACATCATGATCGGAGCAGATGCGACCACCGGAGATATAATGCTGACGCTAGCGGTGTGGACATGAGTGACAACCTGGATGTCGGTGCAGGCGGATGCAGATGCTGGGATTGGTAGCCCCCGTCTCTCTTGTTGTCGGCTGAGGGAAAGACCCAATTGAATTCGGTAGTCTGGGACCAAGCCGAGGTGGCCCTTTGTTGCGAGCATGGAGTTCGCCGCAAGGCTGGAACCAAACAGATACGGCGTTCCTGAAGGAGAAAAGCCTGGAGATCCAAGTGAATAGTGAGGAATAGTGACCTCGAGATGTGGATGGGATTGATTTGGGCCAGCAGTTCGGGGCCGCCGAGGGGGTTCAGGCTTTTCTATTGTGACTTTTACTGAACCCTGTTGGACATCTTGAGGTGCAGACATCTCTCCGATGGTCGACCATGAGCGTGCTCGGGAATGGTTGATACGGGGAATTGGCGGAGACGAAGGTGGTTCCTGCGAGGCAGCAATGCGACGGGGGTTTCCGGAGGAGTCTTGGGATCTTCTGTAGACTTTGAATCCGTAGAAGAGTCTCCCTTCTTCGAATCTGGATCATCGTCTTGATCTTCGGCAGTTTCGGAGGTGTTGATGGAAGAATCACGAATGGTCCCGGCTGTGGTCTAGTCACAGGTCTGTGATTTTTCCTCTTGTTGATTAGCAATCTGGCGGTCTGTTCCCTCATAATTCAACATCGAGATCGGCTGTATCCTTTGCATATAGTTCATTTTTTCACCAATATATTCTTCACATCCATCTCCATTGCTGTTTTCCCCGAAGTTCTAACAATCCGTCCATCTTTTCAAACGTAAAAATATCTTAACAATCGAGCGGTAGCTCCTACCTCAAATATAGCATTCCATTGTTTCCAACGCTGGCTACGGTGAACTGTTGGCCCGCGACGACACTGTTGACCTAGGAGTGGCGGTGGAAGAGGAATTTGTGGTAGTTCCATATCCTGAAGACCCAAGGTGGGTATACGCTTGAGTTGCCATGCGAAGTTTTTCAAAACTATCGATGTTGTGCATAATTGGGGCTATCTGGGTTGGCTGCTTTTTCGAGCGGACACTATTTTTCCCGAAAGACGTTGAATGTTGCAAGGCGCGAGAAGAAGCGAGAAGCGACGGGGGATGAGGTGCTTTGATGGGGCCGGTTGTCATTAGCAGCTCACGTCGCCGTCGAGGACCATCGCGATGATAGAATTTCTCCGTGGCAGAGGGCGGCGGCGATGTGACCTGAGATCCATGATCTATCTTGGTGTTCGACATTTTTATCGCGTCTTTTGTCGAAATGTCTGAAGTTAAAACATTCCCATTTAGTATACTTGCCCAACTCTATCGTTCTTGCCAATTCACATTCGTTCCCCGAGTACTTGCCCAGTTTCTCGTTTCTTTCTATTTTTTTTATGTTCCAATGGCGTTAATACGTTGGCAGCGCTCGAACAACTTACCTCGCTATATCTACTACTGTATACTGACAATAACGAGATCTTGAATTGTATATCCTCCTTTCCTGGGTTGAGTGCCATGCGCACGCCTTAGTGGGCTGGGAACGATGGAAGGGCAGCCAGGCTAAAAGAGCCTATACTGCTGCCCTTTTACTTGGACTTTCGTCAATATGGAAGTTCGCTATCAACGCTTCCTTGATCCAGAAACTAAGGATACCATAACAGTTTCCGCTCGTTTGTCAGAATAGACTCGCCCGCAGGAAAAGGAAAAAAAAAAAAAAAAAAAAAAAAATAGAAAGCAGTCCAAAGAGGTCCGCAGAGAACTAAAATCCCAAGGGTTTTTTGGATAACTGACCCGAAATACGTGACAGAAAGTTGCTGGTATTCGATTTTTCTTTTATTGGGGTTTTGTCGTAATAAAGAAAGGCTGCGATCCTCCTTTCCTTGCCTTTCTCAACGGTAAGATTGGATTGACCTTCGAGAAAAAAAAAAAAAAAAAAGCCCCCTCCCAATAAAAGCACTGAAGCGGTTCGTCGTCTTTGTCCAATATTTTATAATCGTCTTCGCTCTTCGTCACCGATTAGTGTCATCCGTTCTTCTAGATCTCCTTACAATTATATGCGCAGGAAAAAGATCGCCAGTGTTGTATCTATATGCTGTCGCCGGTGGCCAGAGAAGTCCTGTCGCGACTGGCCATGAAGAGTTTGTCGAACAAATGTGACTAAGGCGTTTGTTTCCCTCAGGCTGAAAGTATTGAATGTATAGTTCAGCGATGAGATCAAGTATCTATCTTTTATAAAGAGAAAAAAAATATACCCGTAATAAAATAAGTATGTTCCTCTCCGCCCCCTCACTTTCTCTATATTATATTTCCAAGATTCTAATTCTTTTTCTAAATTTTCATCATCATAATCATGATACGTCTAGTCCAAATAACAAGATACCTGAAGGTATTAAAAAGACCGGAGTTGAGGCGTGGAGTGGAAATATCCACGAAACGGAAGAGAAAAATAAAAAGATATCGAAGGTATTTATTTATTTATTTATAGAAATTGAAGTGAAGAGCCGCTTTAGGAAGAATCATATACTTTTGATCGCTATAACGGTTATATTCCCTTTGATCCTCAGGCACGCGGTATCCTCCCAGCAGCGTGGATATTTCTGGTGAACGGACAGGATTGGGAAAAAGAGAGAGAAAAGCAACGAAACCCCCTCGAGAGGAAGAGGAAAGAAGGGGGGAGGGTTTTGGATGATGACAAGAGAGAAAAGGGAGGGATGAGGGGAATGAACGAGAAGAAAAAAAAAAAAAACCCCTCTGGAAGCATCGGAATACGAAATTACCAGTGTATTAGGCAATAAAGCATTCCACTATCACGATTCACAAGTGCTCCAGTTGAAAAGTAAATAATATAATAATATTAAATTACTTAAGTAATCAAACAATCTCGCGGACAGAGAGGGAATTCCTTGACGGAGACGAGTATCTTAATATTATTATTGCCTACTATTACTACTACCTGTTAATATTGGAGAGGGATTTGAAGGGGGAAAAAAAAAAAAGGAAAAAAAAAAAAAAAGGAAAAAAGGAAAAAAGGAAATTGCTTAGAAGAAAGAAGAGAGAAAAAAAGGTTCGAAGGTTTCGCTCTTGTTTATTCTTTCGTGATAAATTTCGCCAATTCTCCTCCCCCTTTCTCTTCGTTTTTTTTTTTTGCATTCCTTTCCGTTCGCCGACAAACAGTCTTCTTCAAGACCAATACCCGATTTTGTCTTTCGTTCCTAGGCTCTGCTCTGAGGCTTCAAGTTGGTGGACCTATAGATACCCTACTATATATAGGAAAGACAAAAAAAGGAACCTATACCGTCACTCTCCACTGTGACGAATAAATACAGCCTAAAGCCAGTACCGTACGATCTATTCAGCGACGAGAAAAACCTTGGTTGCGGTTGCCAGAGAGTATTCGGTAAACGAAACGAGATATCGGAAAGCTCTTTGGTCCCGCAGGCTACTTCGCTTGATGGGTCTTTTTTTTTTTCTTTCTTTTTTTTCCCTAAGATACTTAGCCTTGACGAATAGCTAGCAGGAGAAACACTAGCATGAATTCAACAACGGGCTCATAGGTTGTGAATGGCCGTGACCTTTTCTTACGTCGCGAATTGTAGTTGTGAGTAGACCGTAGTAGTAGTTATCGAAATTACACTCTTTTTTCCGTAGATCCCCCGTAAAGCGTTCCTGATAGTCTCGCGTGGCGAGTTTCCAGTCATATCAGCAAAGCCGGAGAACCAATCGAATTGAGCGTGCCACCCTAAACTAGTTTCGCCCCTTTCACTCTGTCTTTTCCTTGGGACCAACCGAACCAATAATTTGGGGAAGCTTTCTTTGAATTCCAGCTGGCTCGGGCCTTATTCGTTTTGGGCTAACCAACGCGGAGGCGAGTTATCAAAGTTAAAAAAAAAAACTTCATCCGCTAGGTTTATCATATAAAAAAAAAAAAAAAAAAACCTAGATTTAGGACGGACGTAGATGAGAAGATAAACAACAAACTGGCCTCCATCAAATGAAGTCTTTCCCGAATATCCGGGAAAGGTCTCGTTCTATTATAATATATATTTGATCTGTGACGCGCTGCCAAGTTCTATCAGTAGAATTGGATTCCCCTTGTCACCAAAGTATGTATGGAATCGGCACCTGGAACAAAGCCATCGACTTGAACTAAATAAGCACAGCGCAAGATGTGAATTGTGGAGGGCCATGCAGGAAAACGGCGCTGAGACGATGTCAAAGAGAGTAGGGAAGAAAGAGAACACTCAAATACTTGCCTGCGTTAAAACGTGCCTGTCGACCTTCACTGCTTTAGGCTCCTATAGGCCGTTGCTTGTATCTAAGAATCTTCATGGTTAGCAATGATAGGGAAGAAACAAAAGGGAGACAAGACGGAAGGAGAAAAGCGGAAAAAAAAAAAAAAAAAAAAAAACCTTTCTAGACATGTTTTCTGGCGGTTCAGGAAATGGTCTTTCCTAATTTAATTTTTTCTTTTTTTACCTCTCTAGACGTATTTAAAACAAGCTGTAACTTCGAACGGCTAACCTTGCCCCTTTTCTTTTCTCTTCTATTCTTGTGCTGAAGCACCTTTTGTATTTATTTATCACCTTTTTACTTGGCTTGTCTAGTAGCGAGATGCTCCTATTGGCTGCTCGTGGGGTAAGGACGCGGGCAACAACACTGTGCTGACCACCTGAAGCATTAACATGATAATGTTCAGGAAAGTGCAGTCAACGTATCTAACACCGTCATGCTCGCGCTCCATCGAGGCCGCCTGGAAATTAGTGATGAGAAAGTTCTGTAACAGTGTATCACCGAGTCCATTAGTTTTGTATTATTGCATTCTCATTGATATAAATATACCGAAATTAAACAAATGTTTTTATGCTTAAATAGAGCCGTGTCTACCTCTGGACGCATGATGAATCTCATTTTTCGAAACATACTGAACCCGTCCTCCAAAGGTTCAAAGTCTACGGTATACTGGATTGCTTAGTAATATATCCGGCGCACACTCGAATACGAAATAGGATACTATTTCAAATATTAATATTTAAATTATAAACTAAATAAATAAATAAAATCGAAATAAGATACTTCTTTTTATAATTCATAGTTAGAAATAAGCTAGATGTGAATATAAACTTCTTTGAGCTTAAGCACCTTTTCAATAAGCCAACTCAAATACAAGAGCATGCGCGTTAGTATTGCGTCGACCTGTAGCTAGCACACAGAGTCGGCATCTCGGGGACGAGGGAGAAGCTACTATACGCATGTATGATTGATATAGGGGCCGCTGCACGTATATACTGGTATCTTGGTATCGGTCGTGTGGGCATATAATACTAGAGGTCCTAGAATAGGCAACAACGACATGCTAGTAATAGTAACATTGATATGATGGTACTGGAGTCCTCACGAAATTAACATGCTAGTACCGGAATTTCAGCTCACAGAAGGGTACAAGATACTTAAGTATATATAAACTAATTCGAGAGTGGAATAGAATAATATGGGCCGGATATACAATCTATTCTTTAATTAAAAGAATAAAATGGGAAAGAATATAAGTACTTAGTCCACCTCTTATCGGCATTCTCGTATATCAGATAGCCTAGTTATAACGTTAATGGGGTGACGACTATGGAGACAAAATAGTAAAGCGGTATGAAACGAAGTAATATGTTCGTGGGCGCTAAAATATGTTTCTAAGTACACATCGTCCGTCTTAACTAGAAATTTCGTTGGTGTGCCTGGCGCACCGGTAAACCATTTCAAAAGAACACTTTCACCCTACATGAACACTTTCGATAAAAGTTTTATCGTACTTATAAATAATATATATAGTCGAAAAATGCCGGCTGGGTAAATAGGTATCCCCTAATAAATTGCGTCTTTTATAATTTCCCTACGTGGTTTTTGTCCCGTCCTAAAACCGTACTTTTATTCGGTTGCTAGAAAGAATTTAAAGGGTTTGGCTCCTTAATATATACACTAGAGCTTTGGAAGAAGCAACTGAACAAAAGTACAAGAACCAAACGCCCTACAAGAACCAACGCCCTACAACAACCAAACGCCCTACAAGAACCAAACGCCTACAAGAACCAAACGCCTACAACAACCAAACGCCCTACAAGAACCAAACCCCTTACTAACAATCCTCCCATAATGTCCTGTATAAAAGTCCTCGTGGGCCCTAGTCGTCATTACATGCAGCCTTCCTCGTACTCCGCAAAGAGAATCCTGTACTTATCACCTTCGATGATAACTCTACCATCGCCCACATTGACCAGCCACGAGAGTTGACATTATATCCGTATTTAAGAGATAGCCGCCCTCCCGGACCATGACTCCTAGGGATTTGTACGCAACCTGAACTGATTTCGAAAGCAGACAAGTGACGAAATTCGGATGACACTCGCTGATACGGTTTAGCCTCTGGATGTGGATGGACTGCTCCGCTTGAATTTTCCAGGAGAAACGGATGAAGTGACTTGCGGGATCCTTCCTTGTCAGCCTCAGGATCTTGTAGGTTTGTCGAAGATCGCGATCATTCGGGTTCTGCTCGCCATCTTCGATATGTTCCAACAGCAGTTTATGCACGGGGGGACCGCTATCATCCCATCCGTCGACCACGCGAGCACCTCCATCTCGTCCTCTTCGCTCATCAACCTCATCCCCATGCTGATCCGATAAACTCTGCGCAGTGATGACCACCCTGTAGTACTCCCATATTTCGATCTTGTTGAGCTCTCTTCAAGGCCCGGAGCGCCGGTATTCCCTTTGTTTCCTCCACCAGGAAGAAGAAGGTGTTGAGGGATGTAATCGTCTGGGACGAACCGTGGGCTATCAGAATGTCCAGTTCTTCCTCGTAGGTACCTGTATCCATATCTCCACCTGGCCCAAAATCAGGGTATCCACGTTCCCAGCTCTCCCACTGTCGACTTCCTTTTGCTGCTTGTTCCACACCTGCTTCGCGCTCCTGTCGAGAAAGGGGAGCTCTTTGGTCTCGATCCTGTCAGGAACACCTTGGACTTTTTCTCCTTCGTTGACGCCAGCAAAGCAGTAAGACCGCTGGAGGATTCGAGGCCGTGTCCATTAAGACCAGCCACTTGCTCGTAAGTTTGAGAACCTCGGCCATGACGGCGGTCCGCTCGGGGTCCGATTCGCAGGCGAACATTCCGGCCATTGAAAGAGTAGTGGGATGATATAGTGGAAAGCAGTCGTCAACCGAGCGTGAGTGTAATTTGAACCCGTGTAGTTCGACCGTACAGTGGGAATTAAGCGAAGGTCGCACAAGTAGATGCATGGCAATATGGCAAGGTTGAAAAGTGACGAGAATCAAAACGTGACAATATTCGAAAGGTGACGGAATCGAGGGTGACGAGAATTATTTTTATAAAGAAGTTTTTATACATACCTTGATGTGTGTGCGTCGCCCTATTCAACCCTCCCGGAGGAAGTTTCTCGTCGTAAACTAACAGGATATATTGGTAGCAACGTGATGGAGGAGGGAGGGAGGGAGAAGACAATTTTGTTTTGTGATTCTATCTGGGGATGTAAAAAATCCAGGTGCCAAGCCCTTCCTTTAGTCGCAAATTTTTGTTCTTGTGGTCTAGGTCTAGCACCAACATGTTAATTTCCCAATTTGATAATCAAAATTTATTTAACGAAAAGGAAATTCTTCTAAAATGAAATTCTCTAGTATGCTCTTTTAATTCACTGCTGATGCTACTATTCGCACTCGTACTCGATTCCACCTTCTATCGCACAGGATAAAAAAGCCGCTATCATTGAAACGTTAAAAAATATATTATATAAGAGCCCAAATTTTTTTTAAATCTGGGATTATGATTAAAACGGAGAAGCTATTTTGTATTATATGGCGATATAAAGGGAAAAAAAGGACAAGAAAAAAAAATATATAAACGCCTTCAATTAAGAAGTAGCTAATAGCTGTAAATTTCTTTATCCGCGGTCCTTGTTATTACCTTATGGTCAAGCCATGGGAGTGAAGAACATACACATTGAGAGGAAAGGACAAGGTTGCTTGGTGCTGGCTACAAATAGTGATACGTAATAATACCATATAATATTGGTATAACAACATTCGATATGTTGTCATTGTGTCCTTGCTCGCTTAGTGCCAAGATAGCACTAGGAAGAATTATTTAGAAAGCCAGGCGGGATTTCTAGGACAGCTGGTGGAAGGTTGTCTCGCACCCAGCCTCTCTTGAGCACCAAAACTCGCGTGTAAGCAAAAAAAAAAAAAAAAAAAAAAAAAAAAAAAAAAAACAGCTGTGTGCGAGACAAGCTGGAAAGACTACTTGCGTGCGATGGAGGAGCTTGGCGATAGTATTGGATGTATATATACAATGAATAGATTAAATGAGGAGCGCTATATATAAAAGAACCAAAGAACCTCAATTCGATAAAATTTCACTCAATGTCTCATTTTCCCATACGTGTTCCGGATCTTTAACTGCCGTAACACAGGATACTATATATATAATTTGCTTTAAGTTTCTCAACTTTGCGAAATCCAGGATAGATAGCAAGGCTTTCTCTGAACTTCTCCAGCGTTGCGTTTGTTGCTTGGGCGTTATCGAACAGGCCAGGGGGGAATCGAACGTCATCTTGAACGTCTTAAACATCATCTTGCATATCATCCTGAAAATCTTCTAGCCCGCGCTTAGCGCCTTGGCGGTCGGTAAAGACGGAACGATAATTTGAAATGTAACTTACTAAATTGTGCGATCTAGTACTCGGTGTATATATTTTCCGGTGATAGCTAAAGGCCAGTTTTAGAGGGCCCGAAGCGAATTAACGTGACTCGTTTTAAAGAAATGGGCAATAAGTTTGCTTTTCTATTAATTATTTAGACTAAAGAAGAGACTAAATCGCTGAAAACAAAATATTAAATAATAAATAAAAGATACTTAAGTAACTAATAAGAATAATTAAAAATATTATATATATATATACTAAGCCTATTACCTTTAGAATAAAACATATACCCCCTTTATCGAATATGTATAGATGTCTAACCATAAGGCTATAGGTTTTTCTATTATAAGTATTGGGTCTGAGGTTTCTGGTCATGGTATAAAGCTAGAACACCAGTATATAACATTTACTTTCTACTAAAATAAATATAATTATTATTTACTAAAACTGTCTTATTAGAAGCTATTATAGGATTATTTATAACTTACCTAGGTCCCCTCTTCTTTGGTACAATATATATTATATTCTAGAAGGTTATGTATACCTAAGACAATAGTATAGTCCCTCACCTTAACTTGTATTGAAATACTTGAAGAAGTTACATCTGCGAAACTTAACGGTCCTTATAACTAAATAATCGTTAATAGTAATTAACCTACTAAGAATGGAAATGACTTACCTTACAAAGAACCCTCAACGACCGAAAAGCGTTAATTTTATATTATATCAGGTAAGGTGGACGCGGGGCCCCCGACGGCCCACGATAATCAGGGCGGACAAAAGTTACTTTTAAAACTCGCTATCCAGGTATAGGGACGGTCTCCGGTTTGATAGCCTCTATAATAGAATAAATTAGTAATAGAACTATAGCTAGCTATAGAGAAAGAAGAGAGAGAAAGGGCGGGGGAGGGGCAGGTTATACACTTACCTAGAAAGTAATAATAGTCATTTTCGGTAAAGATAACATCGTTATATAGACTATCTACTATAATCGTAAATCTAAATGTGCTATCATACCTATATAACCATATCTATTTCTCGTAATGAGAAAGTAAGTAAGTAATATTGTGTACTTGTAAATACTGGTATTCTTAAGATATATTTTTAGGTCTTTTTTAAGAGATAGTTAAATATTCTTTTCGTACTAAAACTCGGTCTAGTAGGGATGTCTAGTGTAGATAATTAGAAGAGAATATTAGTCGGTAGGGTAAACTAGGATAACGTAGATTAATATATTTAACTTGTCGCGGATGTTCTAGAATTGTAGCGCATTAATGTTCTATACCGCGGCTGGAGGACGGACAATTATTATCTTATGATGTTGTTGTTAGAAAAGGAAATATTATAAAAGATGACCGGTTAAGAAAGGATTATAGACATCGTAGCTTATTAGTAGAATAAAGTGGCTCTGACGTTGTGCTGGAGATTGATTGTGGGCTCTAGTGTTCGAGGTCGGGTCAGAGGTACATGTGCGGTTAAAAAAGATCTTTATTTTTAGTGAGGTTCGCTAAGCAAAAATTGGTGTTCCGTAACTATAAATGTACCGCTACCCTGAGGCTTATAAGCATAGTTTGAAACAATTTCGCTCACCTAGTAAAATACATATAAAAACAAATTATTAGAAATTTATTTTTAATTAGGACTATGACCCGGTCTCGAACACTAGCGGGCCAGCCCCAAGGGAAGAAAAGACGAAAGCCACGTGATACGAGAAATCCACACGTGGGTTCCTCCCCCCTCCACGATGTATGAAAATAGGCTAGAAACTGGATCGATAATAACGTAAAGAAGGGAAAGGGAAAGGGGCCTGGGGAACAAAAAGTCTAATCGTATAGGATAAGAAAATAATATCACGTGTGGATACTTATATATATTATTTTTGGGTTGATACTTAAAAGGAAGAAAAAGAGAAAAAAAAAAAAAAAAAGGATAGAATAATTAGAAAAAGAAAGGAAAAGAAAAAAATTACTACTGTGGGGAGGAAATATTTAAAATTGCGATTTCCAAAAGTCTTTACTAATTTAGTTCTCGTTTTTTCTAGTCGAGTTTGAAACGCTGAAAGTATTTATAAACAGCTCATCCTACTGTTATTGTAATCCTATAAAAAATCATGCTTTTGCTGCTGCAAACCACATCGTCATGCAACGGATACTTTATATTATTATCCTAAAGTTGGAACTTAAAAATAAAACTTTTCCTACCGTTTTTTAACGGTTCGGGAATAATCTTTCCGAATTTAGTGTCATGATCCCGTCTGTTAGGAATCTCTTTGAGCATTGCGTCCCAATGGGTAGCAACAACAATAGCATTATACTGATATACTACTTACTACATGCATCCATTTTAAACGGACAACAAGAGCATGATGTTGGAATGTACAGGCACTTGCTTTTCTGTCAAAACGCGAGATAGAACCTATTCACGTGAATTAACAAACTGGTATATTCACAAATTCTATTTTTTTTTTTTATCGCTATAGTTATCCCCAACAATACTTGTAATACTTATTGGAAGAGTGAACATTTGTATATTTTGGAAATGTGAAAAAAGCAAGTTTCAGCTGCTATAAGAAAAAAAAAAAAAGAAAAAAAAAAAGGGGGGCTGGCCCCAGGACAGCTAATAGTAGCGATTCCTTACGTTGTGCTCGGTTTCTTATTTTTCACGATATTTTTCAAACTGTAGCCCACTTTGGACTCGGGGTACTGAACAAAGCTTTGATTTTTGAAGAAGAGAGCTAGAGTAATGACCTAATATGACCATGATGAACTTCAACTATTGATCTTCGTCCTCGTAATCATCATCCGAATCGTTATCATCTTCGTCCTCGCCATCGTCCTCTTTGAATAGGACCTCGTTAACGAGCCTTGCCCACCTGCGTGATCTACCTTCAGCCCAGTCCTTAAGCTCCTTCTCCGCGCCTCCGGCGCTTGGTGTACTTTTTTGTTCAACTTCTGGCGAAGGCTGCCGGGTCCGATGCGGAGGAGGTCTTCGTCGCGGCGCCGAAGACCGAAATGACGAAGCTGCGCATTTGACCTTTCGCTGAACCATGCTGCTAACCTCGCGTTGAAATCTTTTCCTTTGTGCACGCCGGTTTTTTCGAGAACGGCGTCGAGGATCTGCCTCTTGAACACGACGGAGCTAGTACGCTGATGAAGGAAATAACTAGAATTAGTGATTTTCCCTGCTTAATATGCTAGCTCGGCCTTGGACTTGCTCCGAGATACTTTATTTGCCTTTGTTGCGGAGGACGATCGCTCTCAGCTCAGCATTATCCGCAGCCATCGCAGTCATGCGCTGCTCGATATCGAACTGTGTTGGAAATATAGTTAAAATCTGGTGTCGTGCAAGGCCAGGATTTTGGTACTTACGGTGATGACGTGTTTGAGCTCCTCAAAGCCGCAGGTAACGGTAGCGTGCCGGTCGCCGGAATGGATCCTCGAGACCTCGGCGCCCTTATCTTTCTCCACTTTCTTATTCCCGCGACTGGGAGAGCTACTCCCCTTTTTGATAGAGATTTTTTGATTAACCCTGCTATTAATTTCCGCATCGCTCGTTTCCGCTAGAGCGGCTTTATTTTTTGTTTCTCTTTTGATTTCGCCATTTTCGCAGGTGTTGAGGGGGAAAAAGTGAAGCAAAGGAAATGGTGAAATGGAGGGGAAAGTGCGTGGTCATAAACTTACATTAACTCGAGGCATGGGGGGAGGGGCATTGCTGCTGCCGCCGTTGCTGCTCTGTTTGTTGTTGTCGCGAACCAGTGGTGGTTGTTGAAAACAAAAATTGAAAAAGGAGTAGAGAGCGAGAGAAAGTTGAAAGATTAAATAATTTTCTGGGCCACTTTTTTCAAAAAAAAAAAAAAAAAGCGCCAAGATATTTTCGATTTTAGTGAAGAAACCCGCCAAGACCACTTGAACACGTATTTTCGATTTTAGCGCTGCAGGGCACGCCTATTTAGCACGCAACCTACCTTCCATCACGTGATCAGTCCTAGCACGTGACCGCCGGAAGGTTCCATCTCTTCAGCACACGATTAGTATATCTTAGCAGTCCTGTTCTCTCTCTCTCTCTCCTGCTTGCTCTCTCTTCATTCTGTAGAGTAGGTAGTAGTTATAACTTATACCAATACAATTTTTTCATTGATTGGTTCTAGCACCTACCTACCACCTTGAATTTTTTTTTTTTAAATTACGATTTCTAAAAGTGGTCACTTTTGAAAAGAAGGGCAGCGAAAAAAAAAAACTTTTAACACGGATAAAGCAAACTTGGTCAGGGTACCGATGCAGTGGTAGAAATCAGGCAACTCCACACTGCCACAGGCAACAGCCCGGTTATTAAACTCGAGGCTTCATTTCTTACCGACAGTCGATGGTTGACCGCTAAACGCGAGGATTTGTGGCGTACATATCTTTCACACATGGAACGATTGCGCTAGTATTCGTCCAGATCAAATTCTCCCAAGGAAATGGTGAGTGAAGCTCCTCGTGCAGAGCTCCCTAGTTCGGTTATAGCATGGAGGCAAGTACTCCAAATCAGAGCCGCAAGAGTTGACACGACAAGCATAAATAAATATATTATCGTCAAGAGATTCCTCTTTCCTGGGAACTCCCGGTGCCATAAGTGGAAACAGCTGGCTGAACTCGGACAGAAAGCTATTGATCGGTAATTATATAAATATTTTCCTTTCGCGCTCCGAGCTAGAAAATCAATGATAGCAGACGTATTGTACAAATAAAAAACGTAGGAAGTTGTGCTTTCGAATGTTTGCTATTAAAGCTTTCCTGGTGGTTTTTATTTTACTGGCCAGGCCTGTTGGGGGGGAAAAAACGATAGCGGAAACAACAATCACCTACTTAAGTACTAATACTAAATGCACGCAACTACAGCAAAGCCGTAAGAGACATTTCCTACATTTCCTCTGCTGCCTATACATAAAGCTCCCCTCAAAAATTTTGAGCTCTGAAACGAGTATTCAAACCCTCCTTCACACCTCCACGTCGTCCACTTCTAATCGTCCAAGGTCTTTGATAATTTAACTTCGGCCGCATTATTACGAAGTAACTTTAGTCTGAAAGCTCACGGCTATCCTCGATAGACAAGCAACAAGTGACGACCGCTCTTGTCCCAGTTTCTAAAACTTGGATTCGCTGTCGCAGGAACTAGTGTCCTTCGAACAGTATCATTCTAGCGTACCGAATCCACAGTCCATAACTTCACCACATCAACAACAATAACACCACAATGTCATTCCTGTTCGGCAGAGGTCGACAGAAGTCGCCACAGGAGCTTGTACGAAGCGTGCGGGAGAACGTAACGAAATTAGACCAACCATTGTCGAAAAGAGCTGTACGTTGAGCTGTTCCTCTGCCTCCAACGTCTTGTCTACACAACATGAGGTAGCCATCGCGTAGTAAAAGGGAAAATTGTATTCTCACACACTGTTTATCCGTGATAGCGCTGACAGCAAGGCAAATAGGCGCAAGAAGAACTCTCGCGGACCCTAGCTCAGATGAAGGTAACACTGCAAGGAAATGCAGGTGAGTTCGTACCAAACACTAATGATAAGAGAAGAACTGGGAACAGCTATAGAAAAACAAGTCCAGAACTTGAATAATAAAGCTAACGCAGCTGTTTCTCTAGAGACCGAGCCTGTTCCCGAACAAGTTGGCCTGGTAGCACAGGAGGTCTATAATTCGGACATATTACCCGTCCTGGCGATCAATTTTTCCACGATTGGATTTCGAGGTATTCCTTATATGCTCCCAGATGAACATTCTAGACGGATTGCTCCCTAACAATCACGCGTTCGGTTTTTAATAAAGGCCAGAAAGATACGACTGCGATATTCAATGCGCTACTGCGGCATGTTGTGATGAATCAACAGCCTTGCGTAAATTACCTCACACATACCAGGCCAGACACCTCATAATATTAGTACAAGGTTATGAAAGGTCGGACATCGCTACAAACTGCGGCCAGATCCTACGCGAGGCCTTCAAATACGAAAGCTTAGCAAGAATGGTCTTGTACGACGACAATTCTGGCTATTCTTTACTTACGTCCAGGGCGGGAGATTTGACGTTTCTAGCGATGCGTTTTCTACCTTTAAAGTAGGACTAAAACAGTTTTTTTTTTTTTTTCCTTTGGGCTTTAGCCCTTTCCAGAGTTTTATTCTCCTCCGAGTTCTAATATTTTCTTTACTTTTACGATAGGATCTTTTAACACGCCACAAAACAATGGTCGCAGAGTTTCTCGAGACACATTACGAATCTGTAAGGACAACTGCGCCCCAATGCAAGGATACCTCCACTATTTTGGCCGTTTGCATACATGGGGAACTAAATCGTGTTTGAATCCTTTTAATAATAGTTTTTCGACAAATACAACACGCTCTTGATATCTGAGAACTACATAACGAAGCGGCAGTCTATCAAGCTTCTGGGCGAAATATTATTGGATAGGGCCAACTACATATCATGACCGCATACGTCGACTCGCCCGAGCACCTGAAACTCTGCATGAACTCCTCCGAGACAAGTCGAAGAACGTCCAATACGAAGCGTTCCACGTCTTCAAGGTCTTCGTTGCCAACCCAAGAAAAGTAAACTGTTGAAGGGCTGCTGCTGAAAAACAGGGATCAGCTGCTGCGTTTTCTGCCGAAATTCCATGAAGATCGAAAAGGTGGGGTTATAGCTTCACTTGCCTTACTCTTCTCTATATCGTGATAACGCCATCATTTTGGTGAGCAGGTTTTCGAAAGTATACTAATAGTTAATATCTTCCAATCTCAGAGGACGATCAATTCAACGATGAAAGGCATTCCTTATGAAGCAAATCGAGCAAATGCCCGGACAAGCTACACCAATATGAGATAATGGCTTTAAGGGTTAGCAAGGTTATTGTACATGTTTAAGTTTACCTTCCCATTCTTTTTTCTTTTCAATAATATCGGTCTCCTTTCTTCACATATATTCATTGTTATGTTGTCCTGGCGTTGAATATCATCAAATAGCAATCTCTTTTGTTATCATTCTTGTTTCTAGTATTTATTTTCCAGCTCCGTATTACTTGGTTTAAACCTATCAGAGCGTACTTTCCCTCGAGTTGAAGGCCGAGTCCACTTATTCCAATCATACTTCCTCATGCTAAATTTCCGTTTGTGGGTATTTCGTTTTATTATCATTTCAGCTCTGACAATTTATATTGAGTATCATTCAATCGCGGTCTACTTTTAACTCGTCTTCGAACTCGGCTAAGATTGAAGAAAGAAAAGGCAGTTTGTGACCCTCATTCGCCCGGTGACTCCGAGGATAAATGAATATCGGCCTGTGTCTTTTATTTCTTTTCAATTTTCGCTTTTAATTTTTGCTCTGCTTTCCATTCTCGGTGTTTTAGAATCCTTATCGCCGCTTCGATAAGAGGGGATAAATTAACAATTTACCCCGTTAGTATTTGTCTCTTTTTGCTTTCTCCAAGCAACTCCCCCTTACAGAATATATCTTCTTGATGTTGGACAGTGGAGGTGTCAGTTTGTGCTGCAGCTTTGTGAATATCGCACCCCCCCCCCAAGAACCTGCAGAGTAATCGGCAACCGGCTAAGACCCATTTTTACTCACGGGGACAGCTGTACCACAGATGAAAGAAATTATATAACTTCAGATCAGTTCGTATACAGTAATTGATAAGCTGTTTTGCATGGCGCAAGCACGGAGGGGCCGGGGTGATTGGTCACAACAATGATCGACGATTACTGCTGCTATCTGTTGAGATACGAATGAATAAAAAAATATAACATCGCGTCTCTATGCAAGACAGCGGAGTAATAAAACTACGGTAAACCAATGAGAAGCAAAAAGAGTGCTTTTTTTGCAAATCTCTTCTATATTCATATACTCGGGTTCTCTTGCTTTATACGTGATACATGCATTTCTGTAGGGGAAAGAAAAAAAGAATATCTTCTTACATTAGAACCAAAAAAAGAAAGTAAAATCACTGTAATCCACCACCGAATCCACTAATCGTCGATGGCTCATGGCCGAGAACACCCCGCTTCTGCCATTGCCTTTTGTGTCATGTCTGCAAACCTTCGGCGGGATCTTCATCCTGCTTGGCCGTTTCCGTTGCCATAATGATTTTCTTGATACCGACACCGAGCTGGCGGTGCGTGTTTGTGTCTGCGAGCTCTTGGAGCGCGCGCTGCTGCTGGTGTTCAGAGAATGCGTTAACCTCTCGTAGAATTGTTGCCAGCTCTTGCTGTGTGCCGATGTTCGGGACGCCGATTTCCGAATCGAACGCGCAAGCATGTCCATCTGCGAAAGGATGCTGCGGCTCGTCGTCGTGGCGAGGATTAGGAGGCGTCGACCCATCGGCGGCTGCTTCCGCAGCAGGACGAGGATGGCTTGCAGGACGGCGTTCGAGAAGCGCGGTCCGATAGGAACGTAGTCGAGCAGACGCTCCAAGTTGTCTATCACGACGATGCTCATGGTACTCTTGTAAGCGTCCATGAACGTCTTGCTCAGCTGCGTCACCTTGCCCATCTCATTGTAACCGACCATGGACTCCGGCGTGATCATCTTCACGAACGGGAACCCGGAGTCCATTGCAATCTTAGCAGCCATCGCCGTCTTGCCGGAGCCTGTCGGACCGTGAAGCAGCACGCTGACCAGCGGCGTCCGCGTAGACTTGCGAACCTGTTCGACGAATAGGTGGCCTTCTTTGAGGATTTCGTCCACGTGAGGGGCGTATTTGATGATTCCACCTTGGAGGCAGACCCCAGTTCCTCCTCGTTTACACCGAACGCCGGTTTAACTTCGTCGAGCGCGTTTATGAAATCTTGCTGGTTCACCTTCTCCTCTCGATATCATCGGATATCCCAGCTACCGTCCAACTTTGATATGCCTGTTGAAAGCGAATGATGATGCAGATTTGACGAGACCACCGATCTCAGCACCGGAAAAGTTCTTCGTAAGGCTGGCGAGCTCATTAATGTTGACATCGTTGTCGAGAACATCGTTTTTTCGCATTTGAAGTGTGAATATTCGAAAATCTGCTGCGGCCGTCTTCATCGGGAAGGGATATTTCGATGTGCATTTCCAAACGCCCTGGACGCAGGAGAGCTTCATCGATCATGTCCATACGGTTCGTCATTCCTATTAAAGGATATTGTTGAGTTGATCAACACATCCAACTGTACAATAGGTGTAAGCGTTTGAGTCGTCTTCAATGCCGTCTTCACCTCACGTTCCTTGTTCACTTACCTTCGAAGAAGCTGATTGACACCGAATCTCCAACACCAGTGCCATCATTTTTGCTTCCTCTCTGCTTACAAATAGCGTCGATTTCATCGAAATGATGATATGGAGCCCGCTCTCATCACCCTTTTCTTTGTACTCCTTCTCGGCGTCACCAAAAGCTTTCTGATGTTCTCCTCACTCTGACCAACATATTTGTTAAGGACCTCCGGGCCGTTAACAACCTTCGGTTCCCTGGCGTTGAGCATCTTTCCATCTGTCTCGCTATTAACGTTTTGCCCGTACCTGGCGGTCCGAACAGGAGAATGCCGCGGACGTGCTGTTACCAAGCTTATCCACCAACCCTGGGGGAAGTACGGACGCGAAGGCTCTTCGGAAGATGGCTGAAACTCTTTATCTAAGCCACCGATGCCCATATCCTCAAATTTGAAGTTAGGCTGGATGATGGAGTTCGCTGCAGGTCGTCTGGACGAGCCCTTGAGCTTGATAGGCGAAGTAGCGTTCTTGTAGAAAGTTATAAAGGTCTGCGGCATAAGAATGCCCCGGTCGTGAGGGCCACTCAACGAAGGATTCTCGTGGTTCACGCCCTTTTCCGCCAGCTCAACCCGCTGAACCGATTTGACGGTTACAGACATGCGAGTATTCCGCACATCTAGGATCAACTTCTGTCCGGGTGCGAATATTTGATTTTGGAATGCCTGTCAGGATATTGGAAAAGCGTTAGCGCTCTCATTAAACTAGATGATTAAACCTCCAAAAAGAAGGAAGATACATACTCTTATGAAAGCTTAGATAAATCGTCTTGGTCATATTGTTCATCGGAGATCTTTTTCGTAGCGAACCCAAGCTCTACGTCAAGTGATCCCAGGTAAACGTTTTTTCCCATCGAGAAAGGGTCGAACGGCGCGGCGCTAATGGTATCCATGAGGCCCCACTGTCCCAATCTCTTTGCGCGCCGCTCATGCTAGCTTTCCGGGTGGGATGTCCTGCGATGGTCTTTCGATCAATAGATTAGAATCATTTCGACATCTTCTTCCCTTCTGGATCTAATACCAATGGGAAACTCAACGAGGAAAAAAAAACATAACTGCTCCCTTACCTAATAGTGACGACGTACGTCCATCGATGATAACATACTGCTCGTCCTGAAATCGCCCGGATTTACGGCCACTAGATTTTGAAGAGCCCATGTCTCATCGGGCACCTTTGTGATACCGAATGCTCTTCCTCCGCCCCCGCCTCCGCCCCTACCACCCCAGGGGCAGGTCGTTGCTGTGGCTGACCTCCCCCATAGCCCTGAGGTGCTGGGGGCTGACCGTATCCTCCTCCTCCACCTCCGCCGTACGGAGGCGGTTGCCCATAGCCGCCTTGAGGCTGGCCACCGTAACCACCACCAGATCCTTGGTCCGGACGTTGAGGCGGCGCGGGGCTCCGAGATCCGAACAAATTCCCACCGCCGCTTCTGTTGAACATGGTTTCCTGCCTATGAACGATAGCTTTTTAACTGGAAGGAAAGGAAACAAAGAACTGGAACGATACTATCGTGGGAAGTAGCTTGCAGTAATACAAAAGGACCTCGAGGTTTATGTTTGAGAGAATAGAAATAACCGCTGGTATAGGAACAGCAGCTTAAGTATTATAAGGTTTTATATTTTGCTTTGGCAAGTTACAACTTTGACACCATGTCCATTTCGAGGGAAGAGCAACAAGCGTACGTATGATAACAAGTTGGAGATGTTTGAGATAAGTTACGGTACGCAACAACGTATCCATTAAAACTTGCTTAGCTTCGGAGCTTATATGAGGCTGGTACGTGGCGGTGCTTACCTAATCCGTCAACAGCACAAGCCACATCTCCGGCTCTATTCATTTCAAACTCACCTCCGATCTTCCTCCGGCAATCTTTCAACATCACAAACAGGCAAGATGCCACTGTAAGTACAATATCTGCTTCTGGGTCATTTTCATCTATAACGACTACTAATATTCAATACTCCCTTATATAGGAACATTCTACACCACAAGTCATGGCACGTGTACAACGTGAAAAACCAGGAACGCGTTCGGCGGGACGAACACGAGGCGAAGCTCAAAGAGGAGGAAGAAGAGCGACGCATGCAGGAGGTAGACGCCGAACGGCGCATGATGATCTTGAGGAAGCAAATGGAGCAACAGAATGGAGGAAGTGCAGAAATCGATGCTGGCGGAACTGCGCAAGGGATAACATCCGCTCACAGCAGATCAAGCCACGACAATCATGATGGCGACGAGTTCCCGTCGGAGCCAATGAGGGAGCGTAGGAAAGCGTCGCCTGGGTCGCCTGAAGGAAATATGAGGGTCGCGCGCACTACGAAGTATAACAAATCTGCTCAGGCACCGTTGGTCGGAGCAGATGGACATATCAACCTCTTCCGACACTGGATAATCCGAAGGACGCGGCAGGACAGCCCGCGAACTACCAGATGTAAATCATCACAAAATGTGGAATATATGGCTGATAAGGCTCGCGAAGAAGCCTCGTACGAAGCACAGTACACCATGAAGATTTCGGAACCTTCCGCCCGTGGTATGCGTCAGTGGACAAGGTATCGCAAGCAGAGCGCGAGAAGGAAGAAAAGAAGAAGCAGTGGGAGGAAAGGATAGAAACTAGGGTTCGCGAGAATAATGATCCGTTGAACGCCATAAAATCTGGCCTAAAGAAGCTTAGAGAACAGAGGGAGGATGTTGCGAGAGAAAGAAGAAGAGAGACGCAGATATGGGGATTGGCGTTGATCAAAGGCTCCTCGAGACAAGGAGAAGACGCGTGGACGAACATGATCATCGCTCCACGTGTAACGACGACAACGACGACAGATCTCGAAGGAGAAGTGGTAGCAGGCATCATGAAGCTGAGAACGAACGTAGATATCAAGGCAGCAATTCCTCAAGACAGAAAGAGGTTCCAGCCGTACGAGTCGAATCATAGTCGTCGGGCTCCAGAGAAACACCATGATGAAGCGCGACGTTCAGAAAAGCGAAGCAGATCCCGGCACGTCGTCACCGCCGGCATCACGATCGCCACCGGGACCGGAGCAGGCGATCTACTTCAACCTCAACGTCACCGACGAGAACGAAGCGACGGGGGTCACCCGATCGTTCTCGCAGGAGATCCCGCAGCCCCAGGAGGAGGAAAGAAGGAAACATTCTCCCAGACAGGAAAGTCATCCGGAGAAATCTTCCATGGAAAAGCTACGGGAGGAACAGCGCAAAAGAGAGCAGGCTGAGCGGTTGAAGTTAGAGGCGCTGCTGGATAGCGAACAGAAATTTCGAAATCCCGAACGCTGGACCATTACATCTAACTCCTCGGGCCGTGGAAAATATAGCCGCCAGTTCGGTGCATGAAACTTTCAGGAAACTTGAAACCACACGAGCGCTGCAAAAGAGAAATACTTATACATAACACTCAATCAGCTGGTCTCGAAAGGAAGGTTTTGAGAGAAAGATCGACGATTTTCGTATTGTGCAGACTTACTTTCTGGCATGAATTTTTGCGCGCGCGTGTACACGCACGTATTTGTTTTGTACGTATATTTCCTTTTTTTTTTTTTTTTTCTTCTTTTTTATTTTCTCGAAGTTTTTATATTGCTGGTTGGCTGTTTATTTTATTTTACAACCAGGGGCTCGTAGCGAGGCGAATCCACACCGACGTCACCGCTTTCCAGGGATTTTTAATTCACTTTCGCACTAAAAAACGCCGCCCCCCAAAAAAAAAAAATACTTGCCCAATAATAAATAAACAAAAATAAGAAGAAAAATAATAAAAGAATTCTCACACACCCTTAGTTCAACCTTTCTCCTTCTTGAAGCTGTTGACAGCACATGCCGAATTCTACCTCGATCGCGTATTCACCCTTTCTTTTAGAGCTTTTTTGCGTAATATTTATTCCTGAAGGCTAACGATTATATTTTCTAGAACCTTTACCCCAAGTTGTAAGGGGGGAAAAGGCATCTCAAACTCCACTGTTTTCAAAAAGGCTTGAGAGTTGAAACGCATCTTCAGAGGGTACAACGATGATATCATCACTCACACATTGAGCATGAAGTTGCTTGGAATTTGTGAGAGGATTTGACAGAAAGAGTGCACCACGTCTCCGAAAGTGAATGCAGCTCGTCGGATTCAGCTTCCAAAAACGAGAGAGGCTCTGCAGCCTGGAGGATGCTTTTTAACAACGAATATCAAATGATATTGCCAATATTATCGCCAGAACTCTGCGAACCGTTTCCAGTGGTCCTCACACACAAACCCCCCCCCCAAAAAAAAAAAAAAAAAAAAAAAAAGGCGAAAGCCAGGAAGAGAGTAAAAGGAAAAGAGCCCTCACTAAAGGCTTTTCGTGACGGGGTAAATTTTAGTGCGTGATATCTTGGTATGGATTCCGATCAGTATGGAATGCGACCAGCTATTTCCTTGCCTTAGCCTTTTTTTTTTTTTTTTTTTTTTTTTTTTAAAGGAGTGATAGTAGTACCTGAGTACACACGCCCGATGGCTCGAGTAGCCAAATATTGCCCGCAAAATTAGTGGGAATTGCGGGAAATGTCTTCAAAAGAAATGAATTTCTCGGTCAGAGCAAGTTATTTATTCATTTATTATTTCCTCTTCTTGGTAAAGTACACTTGCGAAGATGTGTGACCTTTTTTTCCCTTTCCGCTTCCACAACTAATTGCCCTGTTGGAGCGTCTTTGCAGCCGTT
This sequence comes from Pezizomycotina sp. ARF18, assembly GCA_002224055.1. Classification (NCBI taxonomy): domain Eukaryota; kingdom Fungi; phylum Ascomycota; species Pezizomycotina sp. ARF18. Next base: position 58,437 of record AZLU01000066.1, on the reverse strand, counting down.
TCACGAAATCAGACCACTTATTCTTTGCTTCCCGGTTTGTTTTAGCAACTTGGAACGACTATCACTACCGTCATCATGGTTCTAAGCTCAAACTAACTCGCTGCCCGTATAATTGTATATATTATAGCGGGGTCTCGAGGTGCTAGGTACCGGTGTCGTTTGGTGATACGGCTCGCTGGTATAGCCTTATTTCTAAATCTCTCCTCGTCGGTTTTAACATCAAGCCTAGCGGATATGTATCAGAAAAAAAAAAAAACAGAGGCGATACTCAAACCCACCTTTCACGGAGACTGAATTCACAGCCGGAAGTCTTGGTCACACTCCGGTCAATAAATTGATCTATCTTTCGTTTCGAGGCTTCGAGAAACTCTTCCTTTCTTTCTCTTATTTCAAAACTTTTTTAATTTTAATGCAACCTTTAAAAAATTTTTTTCTTTTTTCTGGCGTCCGTGCCAAGTTTAAGTATTTCAACGGGGGAGAAAAGAGGGGGACCACCACAAAGGGGGGAGTAGTTTAATGGCGTTCATAGGCTGTTCGCGGGCGACTCAAGATACAGCCAGGATCCTGAGTCCTGACATCATAGCACAGATTGAGAGGTAGAAGAAGGTAAAAAAAAAGTAAGTAAAAGCAGTAGTAAAAGGTTAAGGGGAGTTCTTTCGCTTGGAAACTTGTCACGGTTTACACTCACCCTAAAAAGCACGGAAAATTTGAACGAACACCCTTTTTTTCGATTCTCATTCCCCCTCGAATAAAATGAATTAACAAAAAAAAAATAAAAATAAAAAAAAAAATAATAGAAAATAAAACTAAAATAAGTAGCTTGTTACTTACTTACTGGCCACTGTATTTTATTTTATTATTTCATATTATTTCCCCCCAAAATAAACAATAATACTTAATAAACGAAATACGATTAATCCTCTGTTTTTTCCCCGTTCTCCTTCAATCGCTACGGTTGTCTTCTATTATGAATTTGAAAATAAATAATAGAAAAGGAAACAAAAACAATCGGCTTGAGAAGAAAGGTAGCCTTTGTCGGTTTTGGTCAGTGATCATCGCAGCGGTCTCTTCCATTTCATCTCGAAGAGAGAGAACAGATACAATCTTCTTTCGAAACCTCTTTTCGCTTTTTCTTGGCCTTTCTTTCCTTTTCCCTCTCTCTTTACATCATCAGTCGTTCTTTTCCTTTTCTTTTTCGCACTTTTCCCCGCTTCGATCCCCTCTCGTTTTCCCGTGTTGCGTTAAGAACAGGAACCATTTATAAACAAACAACAACAAAACAATATACGTACCGTATTGTTAGGATATCTTGGGGAATATAGGGAATAAGCAATCGGACCTCCTAGAGACCAATATAAACCGCCCTTTTGCTGGGTTCTATCTCTCCAAAGAGAAAGGGAAGAAAGAGAAGGAAAACTTTTTTTTTGAAAAAAAAAAATTTTCCCTGTGTGTCTCTCCAAATCTGAATAAATGGGATACTTGGTAAGTCCTATCAAATTACGCTGCAGGTAAACTATTTATATGTATTCACCAATTAGAAAAATAAATAAATAAAATAGTCTGGGCCTTTCCAGTGTATCCCTTTGTCTCTTATTCCCCGTACTTATTACTGTCATTATTGTCGTTTCCATTACTCTCTCTTACTCTCTTTGCCTATTATTTATATTTTTTCTTCGTATTATTTATTATTTCTCGCACTGCTTAGTCTATCAATTATAATGTTCTAAGTCTCATCTTTGTATTTATTTAAATGTTTATCTTCGCCTTATGAGATAATTTAAAGAAAGGATTAACAAGGGCCGAAATACTCATTTGATATTGTATAGGTCGTATTTATCTTTTTGCCTTCCCTTCCCTTTTTTTTTTTTTTTTTCTTCTTTCTATCGTCTTCCCTTCCCGCTTAATTCAGGCCCAGCTCCCCACTTCCGTTCTACCTTTTCGTCAGCATCAGTACCTTTCCTTTACGCTCTAGCCTAGTAAGCGGTTTTTGTCCCAGGAAAAAAAAACACCACGCAGGCACAACTGCAAGCATCGCCGTCTTCGTTCGCTGGTAATATAACAACCCACTTCTATCTCGCTTTACATCTCAGCTCCAGGAAGAAAGTGAAGCGAGGGAAAGCCCCCAATAAACGTGGTTCTTCCAACGGGTTACGGGAATTGAAAGGGGAAGTCCTACACTTCTTACATATATACTTGGTTACCTGGTGTGTCTTACCGACACGAAAGGCTCGTTGAAGAAGGTGAATATCTCTAAACTTTTTTTTTTTTTTTTTTTTTTTTTGGTGTGTTCGCTTTGGTTTTCGCTGCAACACCTGGGACCTGGACTTGCTTGCGAAAGCCTTGCACATTTTGCCATTTTTCCCTCTTTCCATTTGTCACGAAGTGGAGCTCTCGGTAACCTTATGCTTGAGGATTTTGAGCTCTCTTACCTTTTCTATTCTCTTCCCGGACTTTTTTTTTTTTTTTTTTTTTCGATATGCATTGCCTAGTACGCAAACGAAGTAAATACAATAAAGATCACAAATTATTATTAATTTAAGAATAACCACCGCAGGCGAGGGATTCTTTGAGGGCTACTCATTTGAAACGCTTTTGCTATAGTTCCATTGGTTTATTTATATTTATTATTCACTATTTGGGGACCCAAGGTATTTCTTGTTTTATACCCTTTTTCCTGGTTTCAACCTTTCCCCGCTCTCCATAGGTTGTTTCGAAGGCTTCTTGAA